>JAGTJL010000022.1:600000-897742 GCA_020746875.1 Rhexocercosporidium sp. MPI-PUGE-AT-0058
TCTGCGATCAATGAATTGATTAATGTTGACTTTCCGATCGTGCCGGCGATGATCACAGGGCCAGACGTAGGAGATGTCTCCGTGGACTTTTGATCCTTGTTGATGACCGTCAAGTTCTTCCCAGTGATGCGGCCGAAGTCTGCTGAAAGGTCTTGACCAGCTCGGATGACGCCAGGGAAATCAGAGGTGCTCAAAAACAGGCTGGCGACTGTGCTTCCACCTGCTAACTGTAATGCTCCATCTGTGAACGATACGATTCGTTTCTGACCAAGCCCCAATCCCGGTGAAATCCAACACGTTAGCAGAAAAAGCGTGCTCGCCAACATCGCGTCGTCTACTCAAACATTCCCAAAGAAAACTTGAAGATACAGAGGGGCATTTGTGCACTGGAGGAAGTGAGTACAAATACATTAGAACCTAATATAAATTGCCAATTAGCGTACGAGTAACGGAGAAATTAGAGTGTCGGGCTTTGATGGCCCCGGAGTAGATTGGTTCTGCCCTTCATTAATCGATTTAGCCTAACAGAATCGCTGCGGGGAACCAAAATATAGACAAGCTCCCAAAGGAAAGTAAGCAGAATTCTTCCGCCGCATGCTTCCAGCACGTCCCTTCTCAGTAATTAAGTTAGCATATTCCTAGAGCACGATACAAGACTAGAACAATCTTGAAGGATGCAGGACGCATGTGATTTAAAATCTAGATGGATATTCCTCTGGCGTGGACGTCATTGTTCCTCGAAGGGAATCTCTCTAAACTTCAAAATGCAATCCCCATGGCGTTCGGAGAAGTGCAACGACTTCTGAATCCAGCCCTGTAATTCTGACTCCGGATCACACTTCGCGACCGGAGACTCGTAGAAATATATCGCTGCAGTCCGACTAATGAGGCTCTCGTCATGCATGAGAGGGAGATAGAAAGCCTACATTTGAAGATTCGTGACGTTCTTATGATGGCCCCTAGTGATGCCTTTCGCTACCACGTCGAGTGCCATCGAGTCTGAACTATAGGATAGCGGCGATCTCGATACAAGTTTCGAGGGAACTGATCGAACAGAACAATGAGAGTGAGTCAGCCTCTGGGCTCCTCAGTCTCGGCTATGAGTTGATCATCTCGTGCTCGTTCGGCCAGAGGGAGGAATTGTTCCCGGATCTCGTCATCAACGGCGACTCCGCCTTGGAACTATTTTTTCATCGGCTCAGGACCATCAAACCAGTATGAGATCGTGCGATTGATATCTGGATCGATGACTGAGATTGTTGCCGAACAAGACATGACACGGAACAAAGTGGCGAGATTGAAGACTGATTTGGAAACAGACTGGAAGCCGAGTATCTGGGCGCTTGAGAGCATCAATTGGTGACTCTGGAATAATTGAGGAGAGTTGTGCCTTTTAGTTAGTTGAACTGAAGGTATAAGCTCTGATCATGTTGATATTATTGATTCCTATCCGTGGATGGAGTGATTGATGCCTGAAGAAAGGCCGCTCTGAATGTCACGAAGTAATTATTCCATGCCTTCCTCGGTAAAGCCTCATGTTACGAGCGCATGTGACTATCAATCCACAAAATTGTGATTATGTCGGCGGAGTGACCGTACACATCGGAATGGGAGCGGTATTGGGATTTGTGAGTTTCGAGTCCTTACCACAGCTGAATCGTCTCTAGTGTTGACTGGTCTTTGGAAGAAAGTCTAGAACAGTGGAAACGTCCCGTTTTGTTTATGAGCTTTGTGACAAGCGACACATAACCGAGTCCTGGAAAGCTTTTCATTACAAGGATGAAATCAGCTCAATGTCAAGGCTAAATCAATCTGCACCGGAGAGAATGATGAAAGTTCATTGACAATCGGGGTAATATACACACTTGATTTGCGGGGTCGATTTCGAATCACGCAATACCAGCAGTGGCGAGCATCATGGACGGTGCTTGATTCTTATATAACGTACCTTACTAAAATGACTTGAAGCAAACTATTCTATCCCACTCTCAAACAATTTCGATCCAAGCAGAGCAAGTCATTATCATGTCTTCCACTCAAACTCAGAACCAGACTCAGCCAGACATCTCTTACCATCCAGACTTCCAAAAGTATCAACTGAGAAGCGACAGGATCAAGTCTCAGAATGCATCAATATCGAAGCTACCTGGAAACTTCCCAGATCAGCTGGAAGGGAAACTCGTATGGGAGGGAAAGGATTACTCGGATGAGAGAGAGTGGACTTTGGTGTTGACGGAAAAGCAACTTCAAGAAATTCATACTGCCCTGGGGATTTTTAAATGTGAGTTGCGGAAAGCTGAAAGAGAACAACAATTGATATTTGCAGCTCTGAATAAGTCGGTCGGCGCCGTTAACCAGCAAACGTTCCCGCTCCCCACATTATCACCAATTCTCCGAAAACATGCCAAAGTGCTTCAATCAGGACGTGGTTTCTTTGTGATGCGTGGCCTGAAACCAGATGACTATACAATCGAAGATAATATTATTATTTATGTTGGTGTGTCTTCATACGTTGGAAGTATTCGTGGTCGCCAAGATTCCAAGCAGGTAGATGGAGCCAAGCAATCTACTATGCTGAACCACATCAAAGATCTCAGTCAAACATCCGTAGCTGGAAAGATCGGAGCACCAGCTTACACAACTGACAAGCAAGTATTCCATACAGACGCTGGTGACATTGTCAGTCTCTTTTCTCTGAACGTTGCTGCGAAGGGTGGGGAAAGTAAGTTAGCGAGCAGCTGGAGAGTGTACAATGAACTCGCCAGGACTCGGCCCGACATTATCAAAACTCTGTCTGAAGATTGGGTCTTTGATGGGTGAGAAGATTCACAAAGTTATAAGGCCTTCGCTGATGTTTTCGCTGATGTTCCTAGATATGGCAATCCTGACAAGCCATACACAACCAAACCGCTGCTCTATCATACCCCTGCAACAGATACTACTCCAGAACGAGTCATCATTCAGTATGCTCGCAGAGGCTTCACTGGTTTCTTGCATCTGCCACGAACGCCAGGTATTCCACCAATCACAGAGGCTCAAGCCGAGGCTCTGGATGCATTACACTTCCTGGCCGAGAAATTCAGCTTGACCTTGGATTTCCAGAAGGGAGACGTGCAATATGTCAACAATCTCAGCATTTTCCATGCTAGAGACGGGTTCACGGACGAGCCTGGGAAAGAGTATGTATTCTCAAGGACATGTTAAGGCGATTGAAGCTACCCTTTTCGTGAAGATCTGCTGATGAGGTAGCAGGAGACATCTGTTGAGACTCTGGCTTCGAGATCCAGAACTTGCATGGGAGACGCCGGAACAGTTGAATCCAAGATGGAATGAACTCTACAAAGATGTTACAGAAGAAGAGCAAGTGTTTCCGCGCGAGCCAAGGATACGTGGGGGTGCGGGGAAAGCATAATTCGCCAAGCGATTTGATGTATTTTGCAATACCATTCTACATGCGAATATGATGTAGTCTAGATTAAATCTTCGGAATGTTTATTACGAGTTCAAAAGCTGTTTCTTGTGTCATCAGGGAGACTAGCTAAGGAGCTGCTACAGGAAGTTACAACCTGTTTCGTACTGGGCGGCAAAGTGGGGCATCGCCACCACTTTTGAACTCCGTATCCGAACCAATGTTCTTTTCCAAGAAAGACTGGTAGTTGCCAATCACCCACTTGCAACTGGCTCGGGCTGTGAGAGTATCGAGTAGATGAGAAGACTTGAGTAAAACCGAAAACTGTGAGAGTACTGTTTCTGCAAATATTTGCCAACTTGCTGAATATTTCGAGTATGGTTTCAACCACCGGCGCCATCCTAGCCAGGTTTTTGGCAATCACAACAATTTTCATCGCAGTACGTCTGATCTCCAATCTCCTACTGGTGAGAAGAATTCCCGGTCCCAAGTCATACGCTATAACCAAATGGCGGTTAGCATACGATGACTGGAAAGGACTTCGAACACGCTCCATTCATCAACTTCACCAGCGATACGGCCCCGTTGTCAGGATCGGCCCAAATGAGATTTCATTCAATAGCGTCACAGCTCTGAAGACCATCTATGGAGCCGGGAGCGGCTTCGAACGTACGCCCTTCTATCGCATGTTCGATGCGTACGGGTATCAGAACCTATTCACGTTCGCCGGAGTGAAGGAACATGGAGAGAGGAAGAAGTTGCTCAATCACGCATACTCGAAATCAAGTATTTTAAGATCATCCGCGGGCGTTATTGAGGAGAAAGTTTGGGAATATCTGCAGCTAATTGAGAAGGATCATGAGACGGCGAGTGAGACTTTCTCGAGTCTGCATTATTATTCGTTGGATAACATCACGCATTTCCTGTACGGGTCCGAATATGGTGGGACATCATCCCTTACAGGCTCGAAAATAGATCGCACAATGTTGAGCGATGTCCTGGATCCTTCTAGACGGAAATTGGCATGGTTCGCGGTTCACTTGCCACGATACACGAAATGGCTTATGACACGCACGGGGCTTTGTGAGAAAGTCGTTGCTCAACTTGGCATGCTACCTCAAAAGAAGCCAACCGTCTACACAGGAATCCGTAACCACGCCCTCGCATCCTCCATGAAATTCTCTACCACTTCATCCGCCGAAAAGTCAACTCGCAAGACCTCCACAATCATCGGCCGCCTAGCCGACCACCACATCTCAGTCAAAGAAGGCGGGTTACAGGACCTCGAAATCGCATCCGAAGCAGCAGACCATTTCCTAGCAGGCGTGGATACCACGAGCGATAGTCTGATGTTTCTGATTTGGGCACTCTCCCTTCCTGAGAACACCAAATTCCAACAGAAACTCACTGAGGAAGTCTCAGCTATGTCGGATGAAACGCTAGATGCTCGTGGCATCCCGACTGCAAACGCTACGGATAAACTTCCGTACCTTGATGCAGTCATCAAAGAGACACTGAGGTTATATGCGCCACTTCCTGCGTCAGAACCGAGATGTTTACCGGTCGACTGCATGATTGATGGGTATCACGTTCCAGCTAAAACAGTAGTCAGCATGTCGCCGTATAACCTTCATCGTAACCATAAAGTCTTCAAGGATCCGCTTGTCTTTAATCCTGATCGATGGCTGAGGGATGCAAAGGAAGTCGCAGAGATGAAGAAGTGGTTCTGGGCGTTTTCCAGTGGTGGACGCATGTGTATCGGCATCCAGTAAGTTGATGGTCTCTAGATAGAGATGCGGTACTAATGAGCCAGTCTTGCAATGGCGGAAATGACCACCCTGACGGCTGCGATATACAGAAAATATCGAACGACAGTGAAGGCTGGCACTGAACATACCTCGCCTGGGATCACGAGTCGATTTGAAGTCTTTTGTGATGAAACGAAGCTCCTGATGAAGGTGCGTTTCCCTGAGCTTCAGAAATATAGAAGCTAATAGTGAACCTAGGAACATGAATGCTATATCAATTTCGAGAAACGCTCCAGATAGAATGTTGAAAATGGAAGAACTCAAGTCTTTTTCTGTTGAGGACTAATTACGCTTTGTCTTGGGGAGTACGGTACTGATTAATACTACTAAGACAATTTTCAAACAGACAATTATAGCACAATTGAATTAAATTAGTAAAAGGAGAATTTCAGTAGTTGAAAGTGTTGAGGCCAGATTACCCCGCTTCGTAGTACTGAAGGTTTCTTGACTAGCCAAACTCCACTACTCGCATCTCTTTCTTCCTCAAATCTTCCCTCCGCAAGTCATATTTCTCTAGATGATACTTGAGAAAATGAGCGTATGATCGTCAAAAAGGTTCTTTTATTATCTTACTTTGAAATCCTAAAATAGCTCGTTTTCATGAATGCCGCGGACCCACCAACTGAATGCTCTCCGAAAGGTTGGGAACGACAACATCCTATCGGAAGAACAGCACGCATCGGAACAATGCAGGTCGCTTGCATGTGAAATAATTGACGCTGTCAATTCTGACTGGCTTTTCAATCAGCTTGCAGTTCGAAAGATTAACTGCTTCCTGTATGGTCCTACTACTCAAGCATTTTCTCCGAACCGGGGACTTTCTAGCTTCTACAAACAACAGATCTATCAAATCTAAATATATCACATAGTTGAAGAGTAAGGTTTGGTAAAAGAGGAATGGGAAAAAGGATTTATTAGATAGAATATATGTAAGATGGTGTTATGTTGTACAACCTTCAAGTGTTGGTCTCTTATACGTGAGAGGAGCCGGCTCAGTCATGTGACCAAGAAACATTCGAGGATCCTCCCCAGTGTGTCAAGAGATTATTCAAACTAGTTAACTAGAATAGACTAGAATATGAATAACAGATATTTGGCTTGAATAGAATAACTATTTTAGTTAGTTAATCAGTTATTCAATTATTTAACTCTATTTTTAGAAATAATATAAGATATACGACTTTTATTAATTAAGACTATAATTAATTAAACAACTAACTAATATAATAATTAATTAGCTAAATAACTAATTAATTCTTCTCCTTAATATAAAAGGGATTATCTTCTTCTATATCTAAGCCTTTTATTACCGCTTTATATTCTTTTCCTTCTTCGCCGTCTAGTATTCTCCAACTTTAAGACAAATTATCTTAAAAGTCTCTTTACTAAGTATATTTTTTAGCTTAAATATAATTAAAGCCCCTTAGCTAAAATTCGTTCACTAGCGGCCGAGCTAGCGGGAATTTTTAAATATTTCCTAGTAACTTGAGATAGTATTTTATACTTCTCTTTATTAAGTCGCTAAGTTAGAATAAATAAGATTCTACGAGCGATTCTCGAAGGTTCCTTATCGCTGGCCTCGCTTAATAAGCGTTAGGTGCGGAAACCTTTCTAAATTAGGTAACGCTACTATACTTCCCGAACTCTAAATTAAGCGAAGGACTTTAATTGGCTGGCGAGTTCTTACTCAGTAACTATTCAGCGTTATTTAACTAAAATAGAATAATTACCTAATATTAGTTAACTAAAATAGAATAACAATTGATTTGGTTGAATAGAATAGACTAATCACGTGTTATTCTATTCTAGTCTATTCATTTGACACGCTGATCCTCCCTACCACATTACTTCATGCGCAAGAAGCCTGCCTACTATGCAATGTACCGAGTTATGGCGTCTCTTGCTGTTGGTGTTCGAAAAGGTTGATGTTGATCTTAGATTCATTTCTATTACTGCAGGTAAAGATATCAAAGCTACCATAGCGAAGAGAAGAGTAATGGTGGCAGCCAATAGAGCAACGGAGGTCTTAAGCGGAGAAATCGATCACGTAAAAGAGGAGCCGCATGTTCTCGCCGCGCGGATCTGAGTCGACGGAGAGTGAGATCTAGGGATAGGGATTAGGCACAGTCTCTTCAATATCTGCGATTCAACGATAAAGAACTTTAGATTCGTCAGGAGGGAGGTAGGTTACATGTCACTACAAACAAGTTGGTAAAGGGTCTTAAGTTTGAGGAGCGAGAAAGTGCGTTGGTCAATGATAGTGCAATTGACGTCTTGCCCGGAGATGAGCAGATAGTTAATACTCGTTGGATGAAAGATGGGAATGAATTTTTGGGATGGCAGTATCTGGGTCAAGAAGATTGATTAATACTTCTATAAGATGACTTGTAGATAGAAGGTAAGGCAGGATTCATTCGCTTGTCTCTTTGTTGACATTATTTCTCATTTGAAAACGAATCACTCGCTCGTTGTGATTATTCGTACTATATCTGACTCAATCCACACCCCATCGGGCAGAAAATACCTTATTTGAAAGTTAGTCCGTAGCGCCAAATTCCTTCTCGGTGTATTCTCCGTAAAGACTCGGCCACGTGCTCAGAGTACGTGAGAAGTTCCTCAGTATCCCGGCGGCTTTCCTTTCCAGGAAACCCGAAGCATACTAGGGCAGAGGTAGTACCTTTACAGATTTTCTCCGAATAGAATCTTGAACTACAAGAAGTCTTGGACACATCTTTAAGCTACGGGCAGTCAACCAAAAGTTTTGACGGAGGGTCTTCCTCCGCATACCTAGCTGGGACTTGACCCTGTTCATCGGATGACCCTCCTCCGCCCTCACAAAGCTAGTAAAGCGCAAATTACTTTCCAAGTTTCCAGCGCGACACTTCAACATCCAATCCTTGCGCGGGGACATAACAGATAAGATATTCCTCCACCAGCTGTCACACCTGTCTGTTGAGTAGCAGTCTTCTACTGTCATGCGTACCGGTTGCTTTTAGTCTAGCTTTTGAATTGCGGGAAACGTAGAGAGATCCCAACGAACTACTTTCTAAACGACCGTTGTCATAGCTAGGGAAAGCAAGATCGACTTCCATGTTAGGATGAAGAGCCTAGTCACCCAGGAGATGGTAGGTCTTGCACTACATCAGCCAGCAGATCTTCAACCCGATGCTGTGGGAAAATTTCAGGAGCCGAGTAACGAGACGGTGGTCGTGTAAGATACTGTCAATGCAGTGGAAGCTGTTTCTAGTAATTTGAGTTCGATGTTGTGATCCTGGGCGATCCTGACCGGAAATATATTGAACAAAAGAGCGTACTAGTTCGAGCTTTTCGCTCTCTTAAGCAAGAGTTTAATGGTCTAGAGTCTAGACAAGCATTGATAAGATCATCCCCCACGGCTCGACATATTTCTTTATTGGTGTTGGTCTTGATTCTTAAAGATGGTAGCCTCCCACAGAATGACGAGATGATAAGTACTGGGAACATGAACTAGATGTGAAGAAGACGAAAGCCCGACTTACGATCTTCTGGTGCAAGCAATCCTCTCGCAAGATTGCCCTAGCGAGAATTAGTGTCTCGGAAAGTTACAGAATTTACACATCTTCATTTCTTGAATACTGTTAAGGCATTATCGGAGAGGCTTAGCCTCAAGCTATGATCCTATTGTGTTACTACTCACGACACAAAGAGAACAACCCTCTCTCTCATTCCATCATGTCAGAAGCCAGCCCGGATTTTCATGACTGAACACCGCAAAGAGAACCTAATATACCCAATTTATACCTTCACAGCTGAGCCAATCGCACCACTAGAGCCCAAGTTTCTAAGCTCAACGGCAGCAATGCATACTAGACGCCTTCTTCAAGTAATCATGCTGCTTTCTGGCACCACGGTCATTGCTAGTCCTCCGAAATTCTACATCCCACAATCATCAATCTCTGCTTCAACAAATGAACCATGTCTCGGTATGACGTAACGACGAGGTTATCTTTACGGCGGAGGGTGATTCCTCGAATTTTCGATCCGGATCGTCTAATGTTTACAAGGAATTGTGACAACAAAACCAGATATACCTACGTGGCCATGGTAAAAAATCCTTTTGCGCCTCAGGAAGCTGACAATTATGGGATAGGGGAATGTCGAATGAATGGTAGTTGAGATGAAGCCTATGGTTTTGGTGACTGTGTACCCCGATCGGCCAAATCTTTGGCGATGTGTTCAATTGACAGAGGTTTTGTATCCTGGTGTTCCTGCTTTCTGGACAGAACCTAGGATGGTCTTTAGGGACCTGGCTCACAATTTGGTAGACGCGCAATGGAATTGTTACCGAGCTCGTGCTCATTCAAATAATCAGGGCGCTTTTCCTAGCTCACCAAGAAATCATTTTTCTTCTTGGCACCATCTCCTCTGAGTTGGCAGACTTTCTCTGCTTGCAGGTTAGGATTGCAGTCCTGTTCTCCAAGTCGCTCGTCCATTTGATCGTTTGAACTCTGGCCCATGCCGGAACCAAATCACCTTCCAGATGTCTTTCCTCAACCATCATAGCCCACTGTCCGACCTTTGCTGCGAATACTGTATCCCAAATTCCCTCCCTCTTCGGCCAGCTCAAGAGTATGTTGATCCCTTTCCTACGCAGCGTACGTTCTCGACATTGCAAGCCGATGAAGTAGAGCGGTAGGATGAGGCGAGAATCAAAACAATAGGTCGTATTGCGGGATGTTGATGGCAATGATGTGTCATTCAGGACTTCCTCGCAAAGCTCAATGACTTCCTTGTACATGTAGTTGAAGTCATCATAAGCCATCTGGTCGGTGGTCAAACACGACGAGAGACTGATATACGCAGCTTTCATCGTGAGTTCTAGTGTCTTCGCCTTGCGCACTGCTGTGTGATTGTAAGAACCTGCCTGCTCCGCCACGATATTAGGAAGCGACCCAAATGCAGCAAGCCATCTGTCAAAGGCGTCGACATGTCTCTGATACTCCTCGTACAGCTCAGTCGTTATGTCTGACGGCTTGAATCTCTCGTATCTCTTCTGAGACGATGCAAAGTTCATTCCACGCCGTAAAATTCCCTGGTGATAAAGAGTAGCTTCTTTGATCGAGGTGAAGACCTTGGGCATGGTCTCAGAGAACTCTGTGCCCTCAGCTCTAATGATAGCTCTGCAATCCAGAGATCTATCACTGGCGAAGAAGCAGACTTGTATCGCTAAGCGGCAGAAGATCTGAACCAAGTCGTCCTCCACGAAATTAGGCCCCACTGACCTGTAGTTGGCTTCCGTACCGAGCTTCTCGGAATCTGCTTTCCACTCGAGAATTAGTCGGATACCAGTTTGTACTTGCTGAACAGCGAGATTGAGGTTCCCGTTCCAGGCTTCGAAACACAAAATCACGAGACAGTTGAGAAGTGTCGATTTTAGGTCCATTGACTGACTGGATGAGCGCATCAAAGTCACAGCTTTTGTGTATTGTCGAAGAGCCGTCCGATGATGTTCACTTGAGCTTGGCATTCCATCGGAAGCGTCGACAGATAACTTGTGGAAGTCCCGCGCTGTCTCGGAAGTTTTGTCCAGCGCACCGATGGCGATCAGTGCATGCCGGATAGCTGGATTTGTGTGACAAGACTGCAGCATCATACGTCGAGTTGTACCCGAATCGGACTCCGGAAAGATCTCCCAGGCCGTTCGACCACAGAAGAGATCAAAATATCGATACTCTTCAGCACTCTCGAACGGAGATACTGCGAAGGCAATCGGAATAGGAGCTGCTATGATTGACTTGGGAACTAAATCACGATTTGAGACTAAATTCCGCTGGGTCTTCATTCGCGAATCAGCTGGTAAATATCCATCGCAGTCGACGCCAAGCTTCCGACACCGAAAGCATGATGGCTTCTCTTCACCACATTTGACTCTGCGAACCCTGTAATCATGGTTAGAAGACACCATATGAGAGATGATGATCACTCACTTGCATGTCAAGCAGCCCGTTTTGACCTTGGGGTTCGATTTCCGCTTCGCTATCGATGAGCGCTCCTCCATGGCGACATTGAAGGACGAAGAACGCGAGATGAGGTTGAAAGAAAGGGCTGACAATTGGTGCTAGGCTTGTTGATGATGCGCCGCCGGAGATAAGGTTAACGCGGTGTGCATTTCAATTGGCTCATTGGTTCTCGCCAACCAATGATGCTGACGACCTAGTCAGCTCATCTTGGCGCTGTTGATGTACGTACAGTACATCGAGACGAAGCTGAAATGAGTTCGCACGTAGACAAGCAACATCAAAAAGAGCCGGATAAAATAGCACATTCACATATTAGTAGCCAAGCTTCCTGCCTCCCAAGAAGAAAGTAAACAAATCCAAGGAGAGGAGCACGAACTCAAGCGACTTCACAACATTTCTGCTCGCTTAGTATAGCGACAGGGGTAAAGCGGGGTAGTTCCCTGTACGAATTCAAAATATATCCCAATTGTCTCACCGTCGCCCAACCCTTCCGAAAAAGGGACCGCCCGCCGAATACTTGACATTGAACAATACATTTTTGATCATTTCCCGACAGGTGCAAAGTCAAGTACAACAGATCGTCTACCCTACCACCAGGAGAGGTCATTTCTCCGACGATAGGGTTACCTCCTCGGTATCACGAGAGTCTCCATCGGCGAGACTTCGTCGGCATCACATGGAGTTTCTCTTTTTCCAGTATGTGGTGGGTATCTGGCTATGGCTTGGAAAGGACATATATAAGAGGTGAGCCTGGGTTTTCAGAGCTACTCCGGAGGGTGTCAAGTCTATGCTCCGTTGAAGACAAACATCACTTCTCAAGCTATGGCGGGGTTTCTACAAAAGCTTGGCTTTCTGGCTTGCTTACTATCTCTTGCCAGTGCAACTCCATACAACACATTTGATGGCGAAGGCTTCCCTGCCTGTCACAATGTTGCAGCCGTACACCACCCCTCTTCAGTCGACGAGATGGTTTCCCTCGTCAAGTCTGCTGCAGAAAGCAACACGCCTGTTCGAGCAAGTGGAAAAGGTCACATGTGGTACGACACTATGTGTTCAGACAATGCCTCAACCATCATCATCCAAACAGAAGGAGTCAATGGTATTAGCGACTTCACATTGTCTGGTGGAACCGGCTCTGTGATGATCGAAGCAGGTGTGACGTTCTTTCAACTTGCTGAGTATTTGCATGCCAGAAAAGCATCGATGGGATACACCTTGGTGAACTGGAACATGACTATCGCCGGTGCTGTTGCCATGGGTGCTCATCGCTCTTCCTTGAGAGAAGCATCAATGGTCGCAGCAGGAGCCTTGGAAATCGATATCATTGACGGAACTGGAACTATTCAGAAGATTCTAAGAGATGATACGAACGATACTTGGCTCGCTGCTTCCACTTCGCTTGGCTTGCTGGGACCGATTGTCAGGATGAAGTTCAAGATTTATGATGACTTCAAGGTGTACGCTCAGCAGACCACGTGAGTGCCTGCCTGAAATCTCCCTTGGTCAAGCTGACAAAATAAAGCTTGGACGAGAAGGATGTCCTGAACGGCGATATCTACGGGCTTATTGCCCCGTATGCCACTGCGAACTTCTGGGTAGGGGCGACGAATCTGAACTTTGGTGAGGCGCTAGCTGACAGGTCTTTAGTGGTGGCCATACCTACGAAAGTTCCATCATCGGTATTACGACGTCGTTCCCTCGAATATCAGCGATCAACAAGGTTTCCAGTCCACATTCTCAATTTCTAAACTTGAAGCAGATGCGGCACGAATCCTTCTCGACAGTGGAAAATACCTCGCCACTTCGAACATGTTAGCTGAAACGATCTTCTACGGTCTCTGGTCGAAGCCGAATTTCCACGAGAAGTCAAATGACACCGAGATCACTAAGTGGCCAATCTACGGTTGGAACTATGATGTGCTCATTGGGGGGCTCTATCCGGGTCAACTTCCGGAGTGGGACTACAGTCTCCATGGATACACGCTTGAGCTTGCCGTGCCAGTGACGCTCGCTAACAAGCTGCTGAAGAGAGTTCGGTCATTGTTTGATGCCGAGCTCGCCAAGGGAATTGTGATGACTTCGACATACCGGAGTGGTATCAACATCAAGTTTGGACGGCCGTATAATGATTTCTTGGGCCAAGTGTGGACCAACACAACAGATGGTTCGGACTGGTCCAAAGGCGCAATCATGTTTGACTTTCCGACTTATTGGCCAACTGTCGGAAATCACTTGAGATTCAATGAGCCATTCTGTTAGTCTCTCCTTGATGTCTGTGGTACCTACTGACCGTATATAGACCACAATCTGGCAACCGTAATCATCAACGAATTTCCTTGTCGGCCTCACTGGACAAAGAACAGCCGTGAAGTTCTAACCCAAGCAGTCAAGAACCTCGATACGAATGTAAGTCGATTTGCAGACTCTAAAAGAGACTTTATACTCACATCGAACAGCATCTTGCGCGTTTCAAGGCCGTCCGACAAAAATTCGACCCGAAAGGAATCTTCAAAAGTGTGGTTGGGGAGATCATTGGAGTCATGTAAGGACCGGGTGATGTTGAATCTCGCTTGAAATTAGCACTTGGAAAAGTCCTCAAAAACATCAAAGCATAGCGTGCATTAGCGTCAATGAAGCTCATCATGCCCTCGGCCTTCGCTCTTTTGACGTCAATGCTTGTTGGTGAGCAGACAAAAACAGCGCGGGTGGGTGGCTCTAAGCGAACCAATTATTTCTCGCAAATCTCGGACATGCAATATTGACTGCGCCGAGAGTTCTTTATGGCCACCAGAAATCAGATGACTTTCATTAGCCAAGATCTGGTACTGAGGTGCATTCATACACTCGAAGTGCTTCATCTGGTGGCTACGATAACGTCATCTCCGAATAGAAGCGGAGCGGCTGAGAAGACTTCTCGGCTTTCCGCTTGATCATGTAGCACCGAAAGGTTAATAAATATGACTACGAATATCTTCCATGATTTTTTAGTTGCATCTTATTTCTTTCACGATCCATTTCGTTAACTTTTTCAGAATCCCTTTGTAATACTTCGGTATACAGCATGTCTTGTACGTCCAGTCGGGCGGATTCGGGGAAGCTCCGCCTCAATGGCACGCCGAAACAAGCGCCCATTGACCCAGAATCAATGCACGAGGCAAAAGCTACTCCTAATCAACCTATCACTCCCTCTGATGCTCCTGATGGAGGTCTCGCTACATAGCTAGTAGTTTTCGGTGCTTGGTGCACTTCATTTGAAGTTTGGATGGGCGAACAGAATGTCTTTCCTCGAGTTTTTCGTAATTTCCACCCGGCTAACTATCTTCTTACAGACATCGGTGTATTTCAAGAGTTCTACCAATCCGACTACTTACGAGAATACCACGCTAGCACAATCTCATGGATCCCCTCTCCAAATATTTTTCATGTTTGCATGGGTAGGAGCACTGCACTTCAACCACTGTCGCTGCTGATACATTTCAAAAGACCCATCGTTGGAAAGTTACATAACCGATACGGATCTCGATACCTGATTTTTGTTGGGATGTTACTCCACGTATTTAGGCTAATGATGGCTTCAATCTCGACCGAATACTACCAAATCATGCTTTCGCAAGGCGTCTGCAGTGCCATCGGCGTAGTTCTGATAACGTCGAGCACCCCCATTCCGCCTGCGTCGCGTAATTCAGCACTTTCTATTTAACACTTAATAACTCTACGCTACGTTAACTTCTATATAAGAAATTTTAGAATCGGAATCTCTTGCTATTTCTGATTCTACAGATATAATTTGACAATCTCTAGCTATAATTTGAGCCTCTTGAATAGCACGTATTATCGCAAACTTAGAATTTGGACTAGTTTGCACTTTCCTTCTTTTCCTCGGCTTTAATTGCTTTAACCTTTTTTCTAACTCTCTAATTCTTATATTTGCTTTTCTTAATTCGTAATCCTTTTTATTAATTCCTTTTATAATTTTCCTAAAGAGTAAACGTTACGTTAAAAGCTAATTATATAATCCGCTCGCTAACGTACGGATTTGTGCATAGAAGTCTTTCTTAGCTTTAAGAGTCTATAATTAAATAGAAGTGCTAAAAGGCTCCGGAGAAAGTATTAGTATTCTCTGAGGCTCTTAAAGAGCTAGTTCTGACGATTTATTACTATTTCCTAGTAATAATAAGCTTATTAAGGGTTTAGTTATAAATACCAGCTATAATCTATTAGTTCTCTACTTAGATTTAATCTTAGAAGAAGTGATAGTTTCTTAACGTGCTTTATAATAGTAAACAAAGAAATTGCGCTTATTAATTAGTATATAATCAATTAAAGAACTTAATTTATAAAGTTCCTTTCGGTAAGCACGCTTTAAAGTAAAGAAAATTATCAAATCTAAGGGTTGCAAGACGTATGACGTATATATAAGCAAATATAATAAGAAGATATTATATTTAACGCACTTCTAAAAGAATTCCGTCGTCTTATAGCTCTCGTAGTCGTCTAAGATAAGGAGTCTTGTTAAACGATTACGTAGTTGCGTTTAAGAGATAAACACCTTCTTTAGCTATTTAAGAGCGGTTTCGTCGGTCGTCTACTTATTATTAATTATAGTGAAGTGCTAATTATCGAATATATTTAATTAAGACGGAAATTATTATTGCTGCACCGATTTTCCTTTATATATTATTAAAAGTTATATAGAAACCCTTATTATAAAGATGCATTTAATAATTGACGTTTAAGTACGTGAGCCTAGTTATTTTCTTTAAATCTTGCGCTTTTAAGCGTGCCTTATAACAAATCCATTTAGACCGTAGCCTTTTATAATACCGGTCTCGTTTATATTCTATTATTAATTAGCTGAAATAATCTTAATAGCCGGAATTTCTAATTTTTAGAATCAAAACTTAATAACTTCGGAATAAGCGCCGTTGACACATATAGAATTAACTTATATTTGCCTTTTCGTCTTCAGAATAAGATTCCGTGCCAAAAACTTATAAATTCAGTATCTTCCGAGTGGTGAATAGTCTCTTTAAAGTGCTAAAAGCCTCTCTCCAAAAACCTTGATCTATACATACGTAACTCTACGACCGAGAGACTCCTAAGTCAGAATCTAATTAGTCAATAGACTCTCTACTACCGTAAATAGCCTTTATAAGTGACTAGCACTTTCTCGGTATAACAAAGTCGTTGTGTTGCAGCCACGAAGTGTAGACCTTGGAATACCTTACTTAAGCGATGCTTTTCGTAAAGACTTGCTATTTGCGATCTCTGCAAGCGCACATATAATATCGTACTCGGTATATTAAGGCTTCATAATGAGGACAAGTCGCATTCCAAATTTGAAAAGAATTAATCAAAGAATCAAAGAGTAATTAATTATTTAAGTTAGTGGGTAAATATGGCGGTGAGTTAAGCGAGGTAGGCGGAATAGGGGGGGTGGGCGGAATGGGGGTGCTCGACGTTATTCCAACCCGCCATCAGTGCCGTCAGTGGATGGTTCAGCAAGAATGGTGGATTGGCATTCGGTATCCTCGCAACAGGCTCTAGTATCGGCGGTATAGTCTTCCCTATCATAGTTACTCGGCTTTTGGCATCTGTTGGTTACTGCTGGACCATGCGTATCTGCGCCTTCATGATCCTGGGTCTCTTCGTTATCGCCAGCCTGACCATGATATCTCTCTTTCCTCCTAACTCGCAAGTTATCACACGAGATGAGCTCCTTGCGCCTTTTCATGAACCTGCTTTCATACTGATCATGATTGATTTGGCAATTTTTAATTTTGGTTTGTTTATCCTAATTGATTATCTCGTTGTGGAGGCAATGGATAGTGGAATGGAATCTTCACTAGCCAATTACTTGGTCGCAATCTTGAATGTTACTAGTTAATTTTCAACCGTCTCGATCTCCGTTAGATTCGTAAACTAACTAGCATGCTTCACAAGCGAGCTGGAATAAACATGGAAATGGAAATGGTATCAATTGGAAATAACTTTCCAGCAGCAAGATAGAACTTTGTTCATTAAACAATACCCCCCCCCCCCCCCCCCCCCCATCTCGATCGCGATGATCATCCGGAAAATTGAGCTTCATCCTGTTCCACAACCGCAAGAGCGGCCTCGACAGCTGCAAAGATATCAACATGGAAGAAAGGTCTATTGACACCATACAAAGGAACAGACTTCCCGGTCACGGTACCGTTTGCACCAGTTTTCTCATATGCAGGGGCAGCATGTGGAGCCGAATCACTTCTGATCTCGTCGTCTTTGGTCTGGTGTTCGATGTCATATTTGGGCTTTTCTTGGCTGTTGATCGTGGAGACTGAATCATCAAAATCGGCAACGCTGATGATAGACTTCCAGTTGAGCTCAAGGCTGTTGGATTTTGGGTACCCAAATCCGGCACTGGCGAGTGCTCTTCTGGTCCAGCGACTTGTAATGTTTGCGAAGTGCCATCCGACAGTTGCAGGAGAAGCATAGCGGTCGAGTTGATTGCGGACGTCAACAAGATTCTGAACGGCAGAGACATCGACGTTGTTGACTGCTGAGAAATCAAGAATCACGGCACGAAGGATAGGTAGATGAGTTCGGACTTCGGCCGGCTGACCTCGTCGAGGTCCAGGGTCATTCCATGGGCGGTCCTAGGAATTGTCAATATCCAGTTTATCCAGCAAACAAGATTAGCACTTACACCAAGCTTAGCATAATTATCAAGAGTAGTCCGTCTAGTCTCTTTAAAAATATGCTCCGTGAAGTGCTCCATGTAATGCTGAGAGTTGGGATAGTTAAAGCCCTCGTTGAAGCGGTAGATGAAGACACCAGGGTGGGGCTGCTTGACTTGAATATCAGGATTCGACCCATCCTTGTGATCGAGCGGTAAGAAAACATCTCGTGCTTGACTCAAAGTCGCAGATTGTTCGCTGTCACTGCTACTTGCGTTTCGAGCTTCGAGCTTTGAGACGCTATCTTGAGAAAGTGACTGAACCTTGGTACGACCGACGAAGCGACCTTTTGCTTTCGATAGACGGAATAACAGGAGGGCACCTGATGCTGCGATCGTGGCGTAGATTCCGTTCTCGATGTTGGTGAAAAGGGTGACGAAGACACCAAGAAAGAAGATTGGGACTTCAAGTGGCGACACTTCCCAGAATTGATAGACTACGTTTGGTGGGGTAATGAGATCTCCAACTGCATGAATAATGACGGCTGCAAGACTGCTCATTGGAATGTAGAAGAACACGGCTGTCAAAGCGTAAAGAGCAAGCAAAACGACGATGGCAGTAAAGACACCTGCAAGGGGTGTTCGCACTCCTGCCTTGGACTTGATCGCAGTACGAGAGAATGAGCCAGTGGCGGGATATGCACCGAGGAAGGGACCGAAGACATTTGTAAATCCAATGGCGACCAATTCCTGGGAAGGGTTGATGGTGTAATTGTTGATGCGACCGAACGATTTGGAAATGGCGATATGTTCGATAAGGAGAACGATGATTGTCGCCGGGAGTTCGCTTGCGAAAGCACTGATAGTCCTGGTTTTCATCTTAGGGGCTCCAGCATGTTGGAAGCCTATACCTATGTTAGCGGAGGAGAACGTCTCAAATTCCGCCATTAATTTACCTCGAGGAACTTTTCCGAGAATTCTGAAGTGAGCTTTCTTGGCATCCTTAATGCCACGATTGACAAGCCAACTGATAAGGATATAGAGCAGGAGGACAAAGGCAATTCGAAGAGTAGACAAGAAAAAATATGTCTTCTTTCTGCTTGGGTACCGTCTGGAAAGAAATTCGAAGCTGAATCGAATGAAGTAAAGGAGGAACAGCGCTGACACTCCCATTGCTGCATCGAGTCTTGCTTTCGGCAAAGCTTTCAGGGTATTAATGAATACCTCATAGGCAGGTCCACGGTTATTGATACCCGGAATCCCAAGCAATGCCGGGATCTGTCCTACGCCGATTGTGATCGCTGAGCCAGTCATGAAAGCGGTGATGGCAGTGAGGGATATCCACTCCACAATCCATCCAATTCTGGCAAGTCCAATGAATAAGACAACACATCCAGAGACGACCGCGAGAGTTCTGGCAATCTCAACTGCTTCGATATCTGGATGCGTCTTTTGAACTTTGGTGACAATATTTCCCACGAGCGTAGACATAACTGCAACTGTCTATAGAGGTTGTTAACAAAATTCGCTTCATGAGAATTGATGGAGGTCACTTACTCCAATCGTGATATCCTTGGAGGTTGCGAAGGCCCAGTACAGAATGAAACCGACGAATGAGGTGTATAAACCATATTCGGCCGGAAGCTTTGCCAACAAGGCATACGCCATACCTTGTGGGACAACAACAGCCCCAACAGTGAGACCTGTGAATCATTATTAGCGCGGTCCCAAGATCAGTGGCACAGGCCAAGTTATTGTCTCTCTTGTCGAAAGGCTTAACTTTGACTTGGATTGTGAAACCTACCTGCGATAAGATCACCCGTGAACCATTGCAAATTGTATCTTGAGATCCAATTCAAGAACGGAAATAGACCTTTGAAATATCGCTTGACTGTTTGGCCAGTAGGTGCAATTTCTCTGAGATATTCTCCCGCCGTAGGCTCATTCTCAATATAAGTCTCGGCATTCGAAGTCGAGAAAACGGACTCTCCCCTACTAAGAGACTCTGCGGCGGCGTCCTTGCGATAGTCGGTCTTGATGAGAAGTCCCTTGGCCAAAGCATGGCCGACCTTGTCACTGGTTGAAGCCATTTCTTGGACGAAAAAATGTAATTCCAAGAGGTTGAATGGCTGCAGTTGCCAATATGGCATGCAATGTAGACCAAGAGCTCTACTTATGTCTCCTTCGAACACAAAGGTCCTAGGGCATCATGGAGGACCCCCATGAGCTCCATGACCACTCTAGCGGGAACTATGTCTTTTCCTCTCACAGGGCCGATTCATCCCCACTACTTGCCTGATATGATAGCTCCATGGAGCAACATCCGCTGCATGCCAGTGGGGCAGGATTCCCAAGAACAAAGACGCCACCAATTTGTTTCTGGGGTCCAGCGCAACGAGCAACAAAGAATTCAGATACCAAGCATTTCCAAGAATGAGACAATCCACGCCAATTCTGACGTCTTAAACCCAAGGATGATACTACATAGGCCGCCTCGTGGTAAGTGGTCAAGGACGCGCCAAGCAAGCGCCTCTATACTTGGCGCGCCTGCTGCACCAGTAAAGATGCTGAATATTCCCCATGTCTCGGGGACCAGAACAACATCTGGTCCCCAAGATATGTTAGCTTGTATCAGCTGCAGACTCAAAGTTTAGATATCGACTTGAGTGTCGAATCTTGCCCACGCTCCCCACGCTCATCCCGAGGAGTTTCTTGAATGTGCTGTCAGAGATATCAGATCTCCTCGCCCAGCCCAGCCCAAGCATTGGCGAGCTCGGCTAGTGGTGAGCACCTGGTGGAACGTAAACCAATCAACACATAAGCTGGCGTTATCTCAAAGTGCATCAAGCCTTCCTTTATTAGATATTGATAGACATAATAGAGCAATCCGCGGCATCGATGTCGAATCCATCGCGTCGAATATCAACAGACAAAGGAATGCTTCTGGAGTCTTTGAAAAAGTCCGCTTCTAGACTTTACAGTTTAAAGTAGCCCCCTGCGATGAAAGTCACCATTCAGCTAGATCGGCCTGTGGCTGATCAGCGTCTCCCATTCACATCGATGGATTATGTACGTGGCAATGTTATTCTCAATCTGCATCGTGCCGATGCAGTGTCAAGGATTGTTATTGTCCTGTCAGGTTCGGCATCCATCTCGTAATCCACAGCCCTCTCTCATTTGGGATTACATCCAGCAGCTCATAGAGCACATGTCTAATTACCTCTTTTTAGGAAGTCTAATCAGCAGTGTTGTGGCTGCCGCGACCAATCCTCTAGATGGAACACTGCATGCTTTGAACTCCCACAAGGTATTTTTTCTTTTTCTCAGCTTCTTCTCCCAATTACCTAAAGAGCAACAATCTGATGTCTTTGCGCAGCTTTTCGAGGCTTGCCAGCCCGTCTTTCCTCCTCAAGACCTGCCCATATCATCGAAAGGCTTTTCTCTGCCAAAAGGAACGAGTGCCTTCCCGTTTGCTTTACGCTTTCCAATCCTGTCAACCTGTAGTGATACCAATCATGATTGGATCAAGCATCTGAACACTAGCTTGCCACCCGTAATGAAAGTTCAGGCCCCTAGCAATGTGGCTAGCGGGGAAGCAAAATACTCACTGAAAGTCAAAGTCGAACGACCAGGCAGGTTCAAGGCTGACTTGACTTCTCAGCTAGAGCTGAATTTCCTGCCTCTAGACCCGTCCTTACCGCCTCCAATGCTCAATCCTGTCTCAGCCAAAACTTCTAGATCGCTGCTCAGGACCTTTTCCGGTTCCAGCCCTCCTTCATCATCACCTCTGTCCAATCGGCTAGACAATAGTGCTGTGATTGTTGAAGCTTCGTTGCCTTCGCCCACAATACTTCATACCAAGCACCACTTACCATTGAAAATATTTGCTGTCATCAAGTCAACTTCGCGAATCCCAGAGCCGCCCGTAATTTTAAGGAACATCGTTATATCTCTTCGCACAGAGACCATCGTCACTGTTGGGCCAAACTCGACTTCGTGGCCCGCTTTTCATGAGATCATCAATATTCCTGGATTGGATCTCGAGCTTCTCGAGGCACATTTAGGTACAGGAGAGATAGACAGTCATCTCTGGAAGAACGCCATCGTCCCAGAAGTACCGCCAAGCTTTACCAGCTGCACAGTAGTACAACAACACTTCCTTGTAGTTGCCGGTGGGTTCTCTTACGGTACCGAAGGACCTTTTCAGGTAAGCCACGTATCGTACACTTCTTTGTTCTAAGCTTATTGGACTTTGTAGACGATCAAGACTGCCATCAATGTCGATGTGCACGCCGGAATGAAAGCTAAAATATCTTCGTCAGATGGCTTGGATCGTGGTGATGAATCTCCATTTGTGCCTTGGCGCGTTGGCTCAGAAAGACATCTGGGAATCATGAGGAGACCGGACTCAGTCTCAATTACTGGACCACCACCAGCATACTTCTGAAATCAGATGAAACAATTTCAGTTCGAAGAAGGGGGTCTATGCTGTCCAATTTGGTATCGTACGGTCACTATGACAATCAGGGCGAGACCAAACTTCCAGCATTGATCCGTTATGGATCAGTGAGCAATGTTTAAGTATAATTGTAATGGGCACACGACAATAGCTGGTAGCACAAATGTACGGTATTAAGCGTATTCAGCGCAAGCTGAATATTGTGATCTTTTGGTCCAGTTGACGTAGTTGGTGAGAGCTTAACCTCAGCTGCATTACAATAAGACATACAACTAGATGTTGTCCTCTAATATCCGACTGGTACCAGACATCCACACAGCAGATAATTGTACTTTTGGCCTCTTTTCACAATCAGCATCGTCTTTCTTCAAGCGCAACAGACCCAAGCTTTCCTGCCATACGCTGCTAACGAGATTTACGATCACCGCTATAACTAACTGAACTACCCAAGGGAAGGCGACTCAGCGAGGCCCACGTTGGATCGATCCTGTCAAAAGTGATACCAAGCCGGGCTTTTGCAAGAAGGCTTTCACTTCTAAAACCGTCACTTGTTGATTCAATATCGTCTCTCTTTCCACGAGTGCACTGATTTCAAGCGTGTGTTTCTCCCCCGATACCGATACCTCTGTTCTCAGGTTGTTGAGGACTACGTCTGAGTCATTGATTTGCGCTTGAGAGTGTTCCTCAATCCAATCTATGACGTTTATTTCGTCTGGCTTCAAGTAAATTCGCGCGTCTTGCTTGGGCAAGCGATCTATCCCCTTAACTGCCATTCCCCGCACAGCCTAAAATACGCTATAGCGACTCACTAAATTAAGCGAGCCTCACGAAATTCTCAACCCCCTTGTTTCCCTATACAAAATCACACTTTTTAAAAGATATTTGTTTTTTATTTATAATGGTATTTAGGAAAGCACTCTTTATTATTACAAAAGTGCACTTCGCACTGTTTACAACCAAAAGTAGTCGCACTCCGACGACTAGTACGGCCAGAATTAAGTGTAATTTCCTCTATAGCAACTCGTTTTCGGGGTATAAGGTCCCAAATCCTTGCTCCTTTATAAGAGTGGCAATGGGCTCTTATAAGCATCTTAATAAGCTCGTGACGATGAGCAGGTACTTCAATTCCGTCTCCAGAGATACATAAATGTGCCCTTTTGCGAGGTCCTTTTATATCTTTCCCTATAGCTATTAATGACTCAACAAGCTGGATTCGGAAATCGTCTTGAGATCGAAGGTTAATAGAGCGTTCTTCTTCGTAATCGAAGTGACAGAGAATTAAATAATAGTTGGAAAGTACCATAATTAAAAGGAATTAAATAAGTCCTTAAATTAGGCCCCGGCGAAGACGACGCTCTCTATTCATATACGCATATAACTAATCTCTTAAATTAATAGCACTTATATTCTGATTATACGCGTCGTATAACTATAGAATCCAAAGCTTCTTCGTAGCTTAATTCCTAAAGGGAATACGTGAGGTGCGAGCATTAAATGCTGATTCCTTCGGCCTTTAGCGTAGTCGTAAAACCTTCTTAATTCCGTCTTAAACTATCGACATAGCAAGAGCGAAAGCACTGTCTTTAAAACCTGTCTAATTGACCATATTCGATTCCGTTGGAAAGGCAAATACCGTCCCCTAAGGCATAGCGTTAGCCCCGTAATCTCCCTTTTTAAATCAATAAGATCTTAAAGGATTTCAGAAGAAGTACATGCTATACTAGTAGCATTAAAACCAAGGCGGCGAAGGTACTCAAAAAGCTTAACGTTTGTAAATAAGTTATTGAGGTAAACGTGATATCGTCGTTTTAGTAAGAGGTTCAATAAGTGAGGAACCACAGACTAAGTTTTGTTTAAGTCCTTTGGCTTCGATACCCCAATTAAGCCATTACCCCTCCCTGGCCTATGGAATACCTATTGAAGGAAGAATCCTCGCTGTGCAATTACTTAAATCTTTAGTCCCGTTAATATAAGTTTATTTGGAATTATTGTTTTCTCCTTTAATCTGCCTTAATATCGCTAAATAGCTTCGTCGATAGCTAGGTCTCGACCAGGGATTCAAAATCGACAATTGACGTCTTAAATATAAGTATTTAAAGGCTCGGTCTTCTCGTACAGGTCTTCGACATGTGGCATATAAAGCCTAAATCTAGTTCGGAGCTCTTAGAATCGATTCTTTGAAAAGCACTTTGTAATTACGTAAAATAGCGTAATACGGTGTGTGCTCTAATAATCAGCGATTTAATTCATTAGTACCACGGTTATGTAAATATAAAATACGAGGTATAAATAAATCTCTTTACGTATAGTATTATACTATTTTAAAGCTCGAGATGCAGTTGTTTCCTTAGGAATAGGCCTAATATATGCGTTTATAGCTTTAACCATTTAATTAACGATTTCTAGCGTATAATACTAAGTAAACAAAGTAATAAGGTCATTAATAGAGACCTCCTCTAGTAAGTGAAGCTCGAGATCAAAATCAAGGCAATCCATAGCCTTAAAATGCGTTCCCTTAGCTGTTAATGGAGGTTCAGCAGGCCGAAGGGTTCCTGCATTAGTAAGATCTTAAACCACTAGGGCGGGCATCTTAGTAAGAAGCAAAAAGTGACGATTTTAGGTGTAAAAGTAGGTTTGTTTACTTCCTTTATTGATGCCCGGCCCGTAACGCTAAAGAGCCTAAAGTGCGGGGCTCCTTACAGGGGTCACACCCTGGAAAAGTGTGCGTGCGGCAGTTAAGGGGATAGTGTACTCTTTGGCCGTCAAAGTGTAATTCACCACGAACGCAATTCCTGTGCTGTAGCTCCGTATAACAAATAACATATGTATGTCCCCAGGAAATATTTCTGGAGATATTTGTACAGTTCTATCACCACGCTTCCAGATGCAGTCTCTTGGGGAGGGGGCTAGTAGATCCACCGTAGCACTGTTGCCAAAATCCTTGTCGCTGATCAGATCGATGCGATAAACATTCTTTGGGACAATTCTCGGCAGATTTTTGGCGATGAATATGGCCTTTGTCTTTTTCCCTGCCCAGTACTTCTCGGGTACCCACATGAACCCTGGATTCCAAGCCCTACGATATATGTTCTCGTTACCGACGTACGCAATAGCGATTCCAACGGAATAATGGAAATCGCCTTCTTGATGGCATTCAAGACCGGCAGTATCATCATTTCTGATGCGAGCCTCGATGCTTAGGCCTCTGCTAGTCATTGAACACGGTTGGCCTCGAGAGGTACTGGGATATGGAACGATATCGCCTGAGTATCGAAAATTGGCAGGCGACTCGGCCAAAATACTCAAAAAGCCCTCTTTCAAATCCGATGCGCCTAAACCTGGGGTATAAGCTGTGTTGTTCAGATTGGATGTTGGAAAGACAGTCCAAGCAAAAAGCGAATGGTCATCAGTTTCCTTCAATATCTCTTCCTGCAGACGGGTAAACGCCCGTTGTCCCTCTCCATACAATAGTGGCATGTTGACATTGAAAATTCCAAGAAGGGAGTAGGCCACATCTTCAAGTCGAGTTGTTTCCCTTTTAGATGCCCATGACATCTTTCTGGCGACACTCGCATTGTACCGGCGTGAGGGGTCCACCAAAACATCTTCACTGATAGAGGTTATTCTTGAGAGAAGGCTGACGAGTTGAATCTTAGTGCCGAGAATATTCCAAAGTCCGTCATAGAACATGATATTTGTTGGAGCAACTAACTCTTGAAGCGTCCAGCCACGAGTGAACCATTTGCTGTTTTCGATGTCTTTACCTACGATATCCTCGAGGTATGCGACGCAGACAACCGCTTGCTCATACCAGGTGTACATAGAATTAATAGCTTCTGAAAGCTCGGCGCTGCTAGTCTTGTCGATGCAGCACGTATCTATCCAGACATATTCAAGCCCTTCCTTTTCTGCTTGCTGACTCGCCAGCTTGAGCTTTTTCGCCCCTTCTTTCTGGTGCCATGATGGTCCATTGATTTCCTCGAACGTCACCTCCCCACTCCCCCAGCAATGTGAGAGGATTGCATAGGGTGGGATCTGCGAGCCGAAGTATTCTTCGAGCTTCATCGACTGAACGTTAAGAAGGCGCATCTTGGTCGAGGATCAGAGACCCGATAATGCTATCGAGCTTAATATGGCTAAGGATTTAAGGTAAATGTAGTCTCGGAGCTGAGGCTCTCATGAGACCGAGAGTGCGAGAGATGAACGGCGCACTGCGAATAGAAACAGTTCAGATACTCTTGGGATGGTGGTGTTTAGGCAGTCCCTCAAGATGGAATGAGAGAAGTTGATTCGAGGTTTCTTTCCCCAGCCTTGCCAAATCCTCAGCCGCACGAGGCTAAATGCATGCGAAGTCGCAACGATTTTGATTGGGCGCCATACCGAGCTCTTGCATAGAGGGACCAGTTCGCGACCGCGGGGAAATTTCAGCATCCAGAAGCATACCTTTTTGTAATAATTAGTTGTCAGTGAGTCTTAGGAAAGAATACAGTAATCTGTGTTGGCCCTTTGGCGAGAAATAGGGGCTCGCTCGCTAAGGTATTCGGAAGACATATTGATCTGTCTGACTCGGTGGGCTACAACGTGCTAGAGCCATTATTAAATTATTTATATGTAGTAAAAATGCAAAAACCCATCTGTGCGCCCGCTCCCTCATGTATAGTCTTTATATCTATCCAACTTTATAGTCTTCTACCTGAAAAAGCACGGATTGATCCTACCTCCCCCACACCACCTCCTCGTCCTCCTCTTCTTCCCGACCACTCCCATCCCAACCCCCTTCCCCCCTCGCAATCCCCTCAAACCTCTTCTTCCACACCGGATCTCTCTCCAGCTCCTGAAAAATATCCACCTCATCCGGCCACCACGCAATCCTAATCGAGCTAACCGTAACCTCCCAGAGTAGCACCGCCGCAGAACTCACAATCAGTGTCAACCACCATAAAATACTCCTGCCGAAACGATCCACAAAACCGTGCTTCACGCCGTAGAATGATGTCGCGGGGTCGTAGACTTGGTTGATGATTAGATTCCACAACCACCAGCCTCCGATGCCGCAGAACCAGCCGATAAATGATATGATGGTGCGGTTGTGCATTTCGAGGACCCTAGAAGGCATGTCAGTCAGCTTTGAAAGTCCTGGACGAATAGGGGGGAGAAGGGGACGAACATGAGTTTGGTGTTGATGACCACCACACAAATCGCAAAAGCCAATTGCCCAAACGCAAAAATATCACTCGAATCCACAAAGACGTCATTAAACTTCGCCATCCCATACGCGAGAACAACGAAATAATATATCACCACCGCATCCGTGAGCGCCATGAAGTTCCACCATGCGTACTTCCACAGGTTGAATGCCCCGTTGTGCTGACCGCGACGATACAGTTCGGGCACGGCGAGGAGAGTCGAAGCTTGTAGGTCTTGGTCGAATATTCCGAGAAAGATGATGCAGAGTGCGCAGAAGATTACGTTGATTACGGACCCGGACCAGTATTCGTACAACGAGGTTCCGGTAAAGCCGTTGTAGCCCTGGTAGATTGCTTGGGTGAGGAAGAACATCATTTCTTTCCTGCAAGTAAACTTGTCAGTTCATGCTTGCTGGTGAAATAGTAGAGACATACCAGAATGTACCCAGGATATACTTCCCTGTCCGCACATAGTTCCACCGCCCATGCACAAGGAGAAGCCGCTGCAAAAACCGGAACTGGCCAATGGAATAGTCCGAAGTTCGTGCAGCTTGCATTCCCTCTTTTCCAGAGATTCCAATACCGACATGTGCTTCCTGAATCATGGCGATGTCATTTGCGCTGTCTCCAATAGCCAGGGTGACCGACTTTTTAACTTTGGTGCGGATAGTCTTGACGAGGAACGCTTTTTGAGTTGGGCTTGCACGACAACAGATCACAGAGTTGGCCGCGATGACAAGCTCGAAGAACGGAGTTGATAAAGCTAGGTTGGTTTCGATGTCTGAGAGCGTTTGGCCATCGACCACAACCACAGAGTGCGCAACGTCGCCTTGGTGGATATCGTGTAATGCGGAAGCAATTGCCTCGCCGACGTTGTTCTTCTCATGATCCAGGACAATGACTTCGGAGTAGCTCGTGATCAGTTTACACGAGTGTCCGATATTGATGGCCGTCTCTCGCTTGTCTCCTGTCAACATCCACACCTTCATACCCGCCCTACGTAGCTTGTCAATGGTTTCCGGGACACCCTTTTGAAGCTCGTCTTCGATCGCCGTTGCACCTGTGAGATCCAATTCTGTTTCCAATGTCTCAGATGCTCGATCAATCAGCTCCTGTCGGTTTATGAGACTTGTGGATGCTTCATGGAAGAGCTTCTTCCAGGTCTGGTACTCTTCCTCGCCAAGGTACCGGTGGCCGTACATAAGTGTTCGCAATCCCTCGGTGGCAAAGTCATGGATATGCTTGAGTGTTGCGACGAGGGTGGCAGAATCATCAGACGCTACAGAATGATCAATGTTGAGGTTGCCGAAGTTGGAAGACCTTCTTGAAACCATTGAAGGTCGCGGGGAATCGTGCAGAATGCGTCCAAGGATTTCGATGCTAGCTCGCCCGTCGGCTGTACTCCTACGACTGATGAGGGAAGGACGTCCAACTTGGCTCCTGGTACGGGAGAAGCTGGGACGGCTGAGACTTCTTCGTGGCTGGTCTTCGCTCTGGCGACGTAGTTCTTCTTGTGCTTCTGATCTCCGCTTCAAAGTCATGCTCTTACGGATCTCTGCATCCTTCTGAACTGCTCCAGTAGTAGCCTTGAGCCGTGGGATGATGGCGGAGTCTGCGCCTTTGCAAAACAAGCAGACCTTGCCGTCTGGGAACCGGATAATGATAGACATCCGCTTCCGCTTGCTGCTGAATTCGACAATATCTAGTACCTCGTAGGTCTCTCTAGTTTCCCTTTCACCATCTTTTGAGACGATCGTGATGGACTGAGAGGGCCTATCCACCACAATGAAGCCTAGATCTCTTGCCGCTCTCACCAAAGCAAGCTCGTCTGGTGACATAGACTGATAATCAACACCGCCATCCTCCCGGGTCTCCGGCAATGCCGTATGACAAAGGGCGATAGCAAGAAGAAAGAACCGTGCTTTCTTGACAAACGGACTATCGGTCCTGCGCTGCAGGTATGCAACGAGCTCTTCCGTGGTAGACTCACGCTTGGATGGCAAATCATATTGGCTGGTAGATGTTCTGGTCACTGTTGGTGATAAGTAAACGCGCCTACCTCTGAAACCAGAGTCCCTCGTTTCCGATGCAACTAGGGGGCCAACATCCGATATCTGCTTTGCATGTCCAAAAACCCGCGACTTCGTTGCCGGGATGCTTGTCTGTCCTGTCGGTATCTTCTCAACGACATCTTCTTTCTTCAAATCGAGATCATGAAGCCACGCCATACCAGCAACACTCATCTTGCGGAAGCGCATGATGTTCTCCGTGAGCGTGCCCGTCTTGTCGGAAAAGACGTGACTGATCTGACCCAATTCTTCGTTGATAGTATTCGTCCTTGGTTCCATTGGTGTATCTGTCTCGGCATCATACATCTCGATATCTCCCATCAGGTACATCTGACCAACTTTCACAATCTCCAAACTGATGTACAATGCGAGTGGTATCATGGTGCTGAACATGACAAAGGAGCTTGCGAAAAGCTCCCCACGACCGACAGAAGCGCCCATAAGGTAAGCAGCTTTGTTCTCTTCCTTTGATTTCCAAATCCCATAGGCTGCATTATTCAATCCTGTGAGGATCATCACGAAGGATGCGATAATGACAACGATCTATAACTACGAGTCAGTGTGATTCTTCCTTAGACTGTTGAGACCGTAAAACCCTCCCACCGAAAGACTTACCTGATTGACAATCTTCTGCATCGATGGAGCCTTTGCTTTTGGATGCTTCATAGCGTTCATCCTGATCTTGCACTCCTCCCCAGAATTGATGACCATTCCGAATGCACATGTTGTATTCCTCAACACACTTCCTCGATAGATCACCTCATTTCCCGTCAACGGCAACGTCTCGTCCCCGATCGTTATCCTGCCATCGAAGTTGTACAAATCGATATTCGGGTCTTCCACGACGATATGCGCTTGGCAGCGAGGAACATCGTTCTCATCACGGCACACCTTCTGCAGCATAGGAGAGGCTTGCTTGGCTTTGAGATTGGATTCCCCATCGAGAGCAGCGGTGTCGATATATGCCATTCCATTTGGCCCGTCAGAGTAGATGAGAACCAAGTCGGCTGGGATGGCATCGTCTCTTTCCAATTTGACAATGTCCCCAACTTTTACGGCCGACCATTTGACTTGCACCCATTCGGCTGCCTGGCCCTCAAGGCCTCGACGTAAAACTTCGACCGTATTCCGGTTTTCAACCCTGTCAAGAACGTGTCTTCGCCAATCATCGAATCCTTCCTTGGCCATTGCAATGCTCACAAAAGCCATGAGGGGTACAAGAGTACTGTAAGTACCTGTAGTACTGAACCCAGTAAGTTGCAAGACGGCGATACAGAGAAAGTAGAAATTCGAGACTCGTGAGAACTGGAAAATGAGTTGCCGAGGCAGAAAGTTGTAGATGTTGTATCGACTAGACGTGATGGTGTTACCGATGTACGGTTTGCCTGTGCGTTCGTCAATCGGATCTTCGTCAGAAGATGGGTTGAGATCGATGTGTCGTCCGTCCTTACTCGGCGGGATATCTGTGGTCCGTGTGATTGTCTTGATCACTTGTGTAACGGTTGAAGAGAGTTTGGATAATGGTTTCTTGGGCGACCATGAGTTATTTTCCAGGGCGACAGGAGCTGAAGCCGAGTGTTTTCCATCACTCGAACTTTCCCGGTCGCTGGATGAGATGATGGTGGCTTGAACATCCCCTCGCTTATGCCCGCTCTCCTCCTGGATCTCCTCAACAACCGAAGACTTCTGCGGGGGGCTTGGTGCAGGTGCATCTTGATCAGATCGTGACAGATTCATTGCGAATGCAGCTCTTCGAAGAGAGAACCCGCGGCTCCGGGTTGCTGGAGCAGGAGAAAGCCATCTTGGTGTAGGAGCCAGGGTTTGCGATGTTGAGGAATGAGGAGATAATGGTGACGAGGCCAGAGGAATCCCACCCGCTAGACCAGGTCCATCTGATACTCCTGAATGTTGTTCATCAGAGTGCGCACGTATTTCATCGTCCTGGATATGGATCTGGACATCAGATGAGGCTGAAGATCCGGATCCTCCGGCAATGGGATGGCCCATTGCCCCTCGAAAAGTGCGACGCGTTGGTTAGTATTACTGGCCAGACCTCCCTGCAATGGCATTATCAATATGAAGCTATTCAAACAAGGACATGACTGCGAAACGAGCGACGGCAGAAATGCACCCAAGAGGTGGGAAAGAAGACAGATGGAGATGATGTTGAAAATGTTGGTTGGAATTGTATTTCAGGGTTGACGATTCTAATCTTAGATCCGGTGGCTTAAGCCATTTTCGGCTAGGAGATAAGATCAAGCCTCCATGGTCTTGGCTGGGAAATCGTGACCTGGATGTTGGAATATCGGTAAACTCTTTCAAATTAATTGAAGGAGAGAATTGTGCCTCGAAAGAAGGATACGAATCGTGTTATCTTGGGTCTGTTAGTACCTGGTATTGGAAAACCTTTGGTTCAAAGTATCAGGTGAGTTGGCATCACGTGCACTAGGGACGCCCACAAAATTTCATTCCATGTGAGGGACCCCAACAGAAAGAAGCGTTAGTAAATCAAAGATAAAAGCACATTTCCAATTGAGAGATCTTGACAGGGGAGAAGAAGAGAATTTGGGATTTGATAGTGCATCAGCCTCATTGAGATGTGGAGCCCTCAAACCTTCACCAGTACTTGATCGTGTAACCAGATAACTTTCCCATAACCGCCTTTATCTCGAAATGCCATCAAATTCGGATGCGAAAAGATTTACCAATGCATAAACTTTCAAGAAGCCTGCTCCGTGGCCTGTTTCAATTCATGATTCAGATCTCGGCTATCAACCATCCCCCTGTTGGCATTTAGCCGAGGAATACTTCTCGAAGGATTTCCTATCTTGGAATCTCAACAGCAAAAGTGACATGGGGATTTCAGCATTTCGAAAGGGGAGAAGACATGTCTATAACAGAGGACATTGGAAATATACTCGAATTATTTACAGCAAACTAGATCCTTGCCCATCCAAGAAAATCAATCATCACCAATGGTGCTGCTCCCTCCCGCATAAGCTTCACTGGCGACCTTCGTCCCGACCACTCTTCCTCCCTGGTCAACAAAGACATAACTGAGCACGATTAATCCCATGAACGGCTCATACACATACTCCAGCTGCCACACCTCCTTCCCGTCATGCACAACCGTCACATTATCCCCGTTGAACCGCATGTCCTTCTCATAGCTTCCGACCTCCTTCTCGGACACGACGTGCCCCATATCATCGAGAGACTGGTCAACGATTGCTCCAGATTGAGCAAGTACACGATTGGTGTGCGAGTGACCCGTGTAATCGTTGATGGTGTAGAGGATATTATGTTGTATCTCGTAGTTGTACGGTAATTGTAGTGGATCAATTCCATTCCGTCTCTTCTTCGCCGCACCAGTAGCAGTCCCTGTCGCAGCACTGGTTGGCGTTCCAACAACACCTCCAACAACATCTCCCACGGAGTCGGTAATGTTGTTCAAGCTCTGACCCAGCGTCGCAAGAATGGGGTTCAGATCTAAAGAAGCGAGAATATCATCGATCATGAGAACGAGATTCTCAAGACGTGCTTCCAAGACAACTTTTGCAGAGATGTTTTGGATGATCAGAGATACTTTGTCGATGTGCAGATCGACTCCTGCGTTGAACTTTAGGAGTGAGAGGACTTGGGCGTCGAGGTTTATCTTCGCGGTCAGGTTGGCGACGAGGATGGAGATTTCGCCGATGAAGACGCTGGCGTTGAGGTAGACATCCGGCTCGGCTGGGGAGATACAAGTCAGCCTCTGTATGTGTATTTTGACCTTGGAAAGAAATCGTCGCGTGGAGTTGCATGCAAGGGAACGAGGTCTGGGAACTTACGCCACGAAACTGAGACGTTTGCTGGTGTTGAGGAAGTATCGTAAGTTGCAGATTCTTCATCTTGAGAAAGAGTGAGGTTGTATCCACTATATCCATCCGACGAGGCGGTTGAGACGGATTGTGCAGATGAGCAGGAGAGAATTGCGAGGAAAACCGCGAGTGTGCGCATGAGTGGTGACATCGTGGTATGAACTTCTTTCCTCTTTACAGATTTATCGAAAGAAAGAGAGTGTACGACTCAACGAGTGACGAAAAGAATGTAGAAAGGGAGGAATCTGAAGAGGGAGTTCAGAATCCTTAGCAAGCCAGGCGACGATGGATCAGCTGCAATGGAGGAGGGGAAGACGTGAAAGAACAAGAAGTCAGGGACAAGCAGAATGGAAGGTGATTCCCGATCAGCAAATGCAATTCTGGTAACGGTCTTCCAACTTTCTATTCGATAATATCCTTCATCCCAGCTCTACATCATGATAGGCCCTATCTTGACTCCACTTAAGCTCCCACAATGCACTATGCCCCAAACACCGCTTGCAGCGGAGATGGCTTTCCCAAATAGCATGTTTCCCCTCCTCCGTCCGACCTAAACAAGCCGATGTCAGATAAAGGAGACCAATCCCATGCTGAGATAATCTAGATGCGGACTTTGCCATGGGAAAAACAAGGCAGATAAGATTCCGCATGACAGCCACGTTTGATGTGCGTCAATAATTCTCCTGTTAAGTGCCGAAGACCCCGGTACTGCACGGCCCCTATCTGGGGTACACCATAACAGCGAGTCGGAGGACCACAGTAAACTTAAGCGAGGGGGATAGTCTGGTACCGTGAATTGAAGTGAGCTTAACGCAACGGCAAACAGGATTTATGTTGCATTCGCTTGCATGAATGTGGATAGGGGGAGAGGGGCAAGCGTTTAGTGGAGATTAACGGAAGATGGGAATGGAATTCCCATGTCGTGTGTAAGGTGATATTAGCATAGGAATGTGGTATTAGACTTTTAAACGCGGAGGAGCTTCCCCGTCATAGGGAGTTTCCTTTTTCGCATCCATTTTCTTCTGTCTGCCCTCTCCTCACTTGCACCTCTTCATTCTTCACCTCCTCGTTCTCGGTCGTTCTGCTCTAAAGCACCGACTTCCTCTCATTGAGCTCTGATTTTCAGAGACAGATACTGTCGTTCCCGTCGATTCTGCAATAACATACGATGTCGTCTCTCCGTATGTTTCTGCTGCTCATAGCCAGCTTTCTCTTGCTTGTATCAGCACAAACAGACCCCTCTTCAACGGCAGCTGGAACACAACCACCATCACCACCAACGCCTCCGCCAGCGACATCCCCATCTCAAGCTCCCGGCTCCAGCGCTGGAGGCTCTTCAAGCAGAGGCAGCAGCTCCTCACGCACCGTCACATCCGCAACCTCAGTCACGACTCGGCCTTCACAAACAGGTCCCACAGCACCTGACGTCCATCTCAACGTCCCAGACCTCAGCGTGAAGCGCATAGAATTGATCGTTGAGAACTTATCTGCAGACATCAATCTCAACGCGAAAGTAGCGAATCTCGTCACGATCAATGCTGGAGTGGCAGTCAGTGTCCAGAAGATCAACGTCACCATTGCGGATGTGGAAGTCAAGCTCGAGCTTATTGTGAGATTGGGACATCTGGTGGATATTGTGGATCGCGTATTCAAGAGTTTGGATTTGAATCCGCTGTTGATTGATGTGCTGAGGGATGTAACCAGTATTGTATGTCCTCAACTGTTTGCCTCACTCTTGATTCAATCATAGCTTACCAAAGAAATAGGTCACGGGTGTAATTGGTGCCGTCGACGGCCTCCTAGGCTCCATCACCGGCCCCGGCGGAGTCGTCAACTTCCTCATCGACAATCTCGGGAATATCGTCCAATCCGTTGTCGGTACTGCTGGCACAGCAGTCGATCAGATCGTGGGCAACTACAAAACCAACATGACAGAGACGGGCGTGGTACAGCAACTGGGCAATGGACAGGTTAAGAAGCAGTATCTTTTCGGCGCGTTGGGCACGTTGGTTGAGATTGTTTTCAACTCAGCTGGCCAGATCCTGCAAGCGACTGCTGTTAAGAATTCGACTACTGGTGGAGGTGGTGTGAGTTCGACTGCTGCCCCTGTGTCGAGTAGCACACCAATGCCGGTTGTGGTTACGACGCCTTCTGCAACACCAGTTGCGCCAAGTTCGACGGCGTGATGGATGCTTACCGGCCTGTAAATAGTAGATATGGGTAATGAGATGGTATCAATCATAATTCATCCGAGTTCGTTCACCTTGAAGCCATCTTGGCGGTCACTTATCGTTTTCTCCGTTATCACCGAGCCATCCTCCTAGTCCACGGCATTCATTACACTTCTTTCTATCTTCGATCAATCCTCTCGATTCTAAATTTCAATTCTCATTACGAAGGAAACAGGTGTCTTTGCCCGAGCTCGTAGAGCAGCTCCGGGCCAGGGCACCACAGCAAATTACTGTGCTTACTCCCGATCAATCAAGTTGAAGAACAGAAACAAGTTTCAATCCAAATCAGACGATCCTTACAGCATAAGTGAAGTACAACTGTTGACATCACTGGGTCGCTTGTCATTGGTTGAATAAACGGCGAGAGGAGGCCGTGAGATGAAAGCGAGATCTCTGATTGGACGAATAAACGGCGCCCAGGAAAACAAACAGATCTGACAGGGGGGAAGGTCTCAACACGAGCATCAACGATAGAGTTGTCGTAGTCGTCGTGTTCTCTTCACATCTAATTGCGAAGACGGAATCTTATAAATAGTCACTTTCACCTCCCTTTGAGCCCCAGAAGACAGGGTTGTGGACAACCAACTTCTTCTTCTGCTTCTTTTTCTTCCTCTTCCTTTCCGAGACAGACCATGCCACATCCAAAACTATGGGACCTCTCGTTTGCTTTTATATGTTGCTTGTCTATACTCTTACTTACTATCTATCTCTTGGTCACTTTCAGCATGCTACCCTCGCATACACATCCGCATCAGCCTCGCCATCATTGTCGTGCATGGTTGGCCAGGAAGTGAAGACCGTTCGAACGGCCCCCGGTAACTTTACCCTGCGAGGTGGAAGTCTTGATACTTGCACTCTGCTCGGCTCTGCGCTTGCTGGCTAGGGGTTTTGATCCAACTCTGCATGTTATCAATCTATTTCGCCTTCGCTCTATTACGTCCTCAGCCACTCTCAGATCGCTCAGCAGACAGTCATCTGACGGCACTACACACCCTTCCAACTACATAAAACGACGCTTTCATACGTTGCCGATCTCAGAATAGCGCATTCAGCACCAGTTATCCTCCATGGCACCAAGACACGGCTCTCAAGGGACATGACTGCCTTTTGGCTGCATATTCCGTCATCGTTGAAGCATACGTGAATGGCGAAGGGGGGGACAATCGTATGAGACCAATCGAACGTGAAGGTGGTCTTGGATAAGACGTCGCGTATATCACCCGAATCGGTCATGACAAGGAAGATACTGAGTCGTGTTGGGACGCATCTTTGGTTACAGCATCATTTTGCAAGGTGGGGTGGGATGTGAGACGTTTGAGAGGGGTTTGTTTCCCATGGGGTAGCTAGGAAGTGTTTCCCCGGCTCTGAGCGTGGTTTAGGAGCATTTTAGACTCTCCGTTTGCTCTTTGAATATGGACATACTGCTTCCTTGCTTCATTGTTCTTGCAGCTCCAGTACAAAGGTGGGTGGGTGTTGGAACAGCGTATGTTTCTTAATTCCTTTTGTATCTCAATCAAAAGAACCCTGAGTTTATGTGAGTGATTTGTGTTTCCTGAAGGTTTTCAATAGGAAGAATAAACTCTGTTGGAGCCCATTTGTCCTTGAAGGAGAGCTTCCTGTTTGCACCCCCACTTCAGGGCCCGACACCCAAAGATTAGCGACACCCGCATCCTTTAGCGCCCAGTTCCAGCAGGAGAACCCCGAAACCAGCCTGGAATATGGGGTCAATGCACTGTATTCCGCCCCCTCGCCACTCTCTGCTTAACTACCTTCTTCCCCATTGACCAATGACCAATGACCAGTGACCAGTGACTGCCGGTTGGTTCCCTCTGGATTCCTTTCATCAACAAACAAACTCGCTTCCTCATGTTTGAAAATCCATTCTCGTACGGAAACAACGATTAAGAAGGTGCAACTACCCGATTCATTTCTTCTCAAGTTCCTTTGACTTCCACTTCCACTTCAGCTGCACGTTGATGACGTCATCCTGGCTGGTCCATATTACCCCTCCTCCTCCATCCTCACAAGACTCACCCCACTCACCCCTCTTTCCTCGTTCAACAACAACAACAACAACAGCAGCAAAAACACCACAAGTTAACATCGCCATCAAAATAAACCACCACCTCACAAAACTACCGATCTACACACCCAATCACATCATCATGACCTCCCGCATCCCAACCTCAACTACTGTCACCGAATCGGCAGTCGTCTCAGCAACATTCAGCCATGTCTGGCACATGATCAAGCTCGAGAACTTCGCTGACTTCTGGTCTGCTCTGGAGAAGAGCGAGACCGTCAAGGGAGTATCGCCAGATACCGATGTGGTGAAGTGGACTTTTAAGGATGGCCAGGTTCTGGAGGTGAAGCTGGAGGAGCACTCTGTATGTTGTCCTGCTTTGGATGTGCAGTCCATTTTGAGATATATTCCGAGATGATTTGAGAGTAGATATAATGGGATCTGTTGTCTATTAATTTGTGGCATTGAGATCCTCTGGCTAACATGAGTGATACCTGCAGTCCATTGATCACTACATCACCTACTCAGTCATCACCGCCCAACCTCAACTCACCTACTCCTCAGTCCTTAGCACCATCCGCTGCTTCCCAATCACTTCCGGTCGTCATGAAGGTCAGAGCTTCGTTCAATGGACTGGCCACTTCTCCAGTGATGCTGATGCCGGTATGTCTCTTTCTTTCTTCCCTTTCCCATTTACTACCATTTTGAATTTGAAACTGACAGACTGCAGGCGTCATCGAGGATGCCAAATTCAAGCGTCGTGAGGCTTTAGCCGACCTTGCCACTGCTGTCAAGAATGCCAAGTAAAGTGAGTTATGAGGGTGCAGCATTACGGTGTTGATTTGTTTTGTCTGGTAACGGCTGGTGGGTTGATTGATGCGTTGGGTTTGAGGACATCTAGGCTTCGATGATCCGCTTGTAACAAGAATAAAAGTGTTCATGTTCATCTTAATTTCATATTCAGTGATACGTGATAGGTCTTTATGTTTCTTGCCGATTGAGTTTCTTGATGTTGTCAGGGCCTTTGAACAGAACAGAAATATACGGAAAGGAGTGTGCTGCTGCTGCCAAACTAGAGCATAAGACGCCTCGCTTCAGCTGAGCCATACTCCATTCCCAATATTTCTATTCCACTCCGTGAAGTGTTTCATGCGGATAGTATAACCCGACTTCAGCTAGGCCCATGGCCATCCGAATCCATGTCAAAGAAGACTAGTCTTTAAACCATGCAGAGTCGTTTCGCAAAGCACACTTCTATGAGCACCTTCTCCCCGCTCAATACAGACCCATCTTTCAATCTCTAAACATCCACCTAAATATCCACCAACCTCGCAACCGCAAGCAAATGTTCACTCGCCCCAAGAACACACTGATCGTCCGCGAACTTACACAAAACATCCATCCAAGCTCTCCATTCCTCACTCTCCAAACCATTCAGATTCTCCGCCAAATCCGCGCCTAGGAATCCTTCACACGCCACCAACTTCTCCACTCCAAACCTCCTCTGTTGCTCTCCCTCGTCTTTGCTCTCGGATTTCAGACCGCTCTTTTCAAGAATCCCTCCAATCTCAGAAGGATGCACATGAAAACTCACAACGCCCTCCCCCTTCCTTCTCGTGTACTTGCCAGCCCTTTCTCTTACCCCCTCTCCCTCCCCATCCTTCAATCCGACTCCAAGGTAGCCCCCATAAAACCCCCACTCCCTCCCCAACCTCCCAGCATCCTTCCTCGCAGCCCCCCTCAAGTGCCCAAACGTAGTCAAGAAACTCGCAAACAGTACACCCCCTCCCCCTCCATCCGTAGTACAGTGTCTCAACAGCCTCCCCGCATCACTCACAGCCCTCTCCCTCTCCTCCTGTTCAAGAAGGTGATAAAGCGGTCCCATAAGCAATACAGCGTCGAACGTCCCAACTTGAGATAACAATGAAGGGCACGTTCCGAAGAGATCCGATGCGTCTGCACAGCGTATGCCTTCTAGTTGTACGTTGGACGCTGCTGCGTGTGAAGATGCTATGTCGAGTTCCGACTGGGAGATGTCGAGGAGTGTCACGCTGTGGCCGAGTTGGGCGAGGGCGACTGCTGTGGGGATGTCAGTTCGGAGGTTTCTGGTACCTTCTTTCTTTATATTCTCTTTCTTCGTCTTTGAAGAAAGCCGAGATAGATAGAGTATCTCGATATGTGGAGGATGAGCAAGAGAAAGGAACTCGAACATACCGTACCGACCCGTCCCACCACCAATATCAGCTATTCTCAACCCTTTTAACTTTCCAGCATTGGTTTCGGGATGGGGGAGATTCGACAAGATCGTCCGTAGCGAGATCTCAAACTCCACTCTCCCCGATACAAGACGCGCGTGTTCCACTGTAGAGTTGACGTTGTAGTAGTTCGCTACGCCAGAGGGCAATTGGATTGGTGATGTCAAGCCCGGATGTGCGTTTGTGTTTATTGCATCAGTCGCGTGAGAATTTTGAGAGGACATGGTGAGGATGTGATGCAATGCTTCGGAAGTTGATGTTTTTGGGGAGTGCAGAAACGTCCTTCACGCTCTGTTTTATAACTTTTCTATAATTGCGGCATTTTCTGTAAAGTGCAAGATGATTTTTCTTGCTTGCCGTGAGTAAAAATGCCGCATTGTAAACTTCGTCCCATGATGCGCGGAGACAGTGGGAGCCAGAAGTGGGGGATGATGCCGTGATAATCACTAGCTGTCTGCCAAGATCTCGTGGAATGTTGGAAGACTTGTACTGTAGAACAGAAGTAATGCATTTGAATACCATGAATAATTCCTATGCCGACTAATCATACGAATACAGATCAGAGGTAACAATGAATCTATAAATACCATACCATGCCTTCCCACCCACTTAAAACAATGCCCAGAATCCATGCCATGATATCCCATACTCCAAAGCAATGCATAACTCAACGCCGATCCAGTTCGATACTCAGACACATTCTTTCGGAGTGGCCGTAATTAGCTTCATCAATTTGATGACCGGCCTCTTAAATTCCTCTTTCATCGTAGGCATCATAGCGATGAACTCTGCCTTCCTGACAAACCCAAACTCATGATCTTCATCAACACCTTCAATCGATCCCGAGCCATCAATAACCCCAAAAACCTTCACCAAAAACGCCTCAACCTCCTTCAACTTCCTCGCTTCCTCACTCACACTCTCACCCTCCTCGACAACCAACGGCACAAAACTCAAATCCTTCTTCCCAACCTCCTTCCGCCGGAACTTATCCAGGTACTCACTCCCCTTAAACACCTCCTCACTGGTAGAATCATACAACAAAACCTCCCTCACACCATTCAAGATCCAGCACCGCTTGCGACAGTAATCCCTCAGATTATCCTTCCAAAACCCCGTCCCAACATCCACCGCAATACTCCTCATCCGCCCCTCCACCCGAAACGCAAGGTCTTCAAATGAAACGATATTCCAGTGCCCGCGCGGGACAATCGTGTCGACGTTGAAATTGATATACATACTCGCCGGCATCTCCACACGCACGTCACGGGATATCGTCATGCTGCAGCGGAACTCGTGGGAGTAGCATTTGAGGCATTCGGCGCGGGCGGCGCGGGAGACGGACAGCAGGACTGGTGGTGGTACGCGAGGGGAGAGCTCGCTGGAATAGTACTGCACGTAGAAGACTGTGTTGTTCTCATCGCATTTCTTCCAGTCGGTCCAGATGTCGAGGGTGCGGGGGTTGGAGTTGCTGAACGTGCGGAAGATCTTGAGTTGGAGTTCGGTGGGGAGAGAGGGGAATTTGGCAAATCCTCTTGAAGGGGATGGAGCGGCCATGGTGCGATCTGTTGCTAGGGATTGTTGGTGGCGTTGTGGATGGACGAGGTGATTTGAGTGAGGTTGTGGATTGTCTGTCACGTGGCGATTGCGTGAACCGTCATTTGCGTGGATTGCGAATGATTGATGATTGAGGCAAAGGAATTAGTGAAGTTAAGAAATTATCAGGTGATGAAACTAGTTGGATTGTATGCTATAAGGCGAGATTGTGGGAAGGAAGGAGCATGATGAAGAGAAGAGCGAATAACGTGGCTCGGATTTGGAAGCGCTAGAACGATGCTCTTCCTTGCGATGAGCATTTCACGCCAGGAGATATTAGACTCCAGCAAGTTGTATATCTGAGGTTCCGCTCATTCAAACGTGGTAGCTTAAGGCGAGAAAATAAGTGACTTGGACATTTGATTGTTCTTGAGAGAACCTAATTGCAAAGTCCAACTTCACAAACAAAAATACTCTTTAAGTGACACAAGTAGTTCTTCAATTACATAACCTTGAACATCAAAGCTAAAGAGATAAGTGTTTATCAAAAGAATTCAAATGAGATCTTTATTTAAGTCACTCTCTTTTGCCCTAAAGACCCACATAACCACCAGACCATGAGCCTCGCTACCCCCTTTTGCCCTCTGAGACTCTCGGCAACAAATCCCTCCAAGCTCGTCAAATCCTTATAAACCAAAAGGAAAAGGCAAAAGAATTTCCAGAAAAGGCCAAAAAAATAGGCAAAAAGTTGATGTCCCTCAGGCGCGAGTCGAACCTGTTACAACTGTTAGCAGCTGTCTGAGAGAAATTTGTGTGGTTGTTGGTGCACTTACGCGCGACATTCGGATGAAACTGAATAACTATTACAGTCCGACGCCATAAACCAACTAGACGACCGAGGGTTGATCTCGATGTGAACCGAGGGTCTGAATCAACGAAGTTACTCGTGATTGGTGACAGTTTTTCCTTATTTCCGTACTTATAAGGGACAACAATATGTCTTTTTCAAAGAGACTTCTGTGGTGGGGATATTGACTTTGCCGAGGTGGCTCAGTTGCTAGCGGAACAGGATTAGGACTAGGGTAGGAGAAGGTGTGGCTGTGGAAGTATATTTGTTGTGTAAGTGTAGCACAAGAGCCCATGAAAGGAGGGGAGTAATGAGTCTGGAATATAGAAGTCATTCATATATATGTTGCTGCGAGAAGACTATTTATTGTTCGAGTGCCATCGAGTTCTACTAAGTCGCACAACCCAGTTGTTATATACTCTGCTTCTACTTTCTTGCTCATCACTTAGACCCTTGCCCTTCCATCTCGGCCGCAAATTTCTGTGTGATTAAGAGGTTGTCAAGATCACAGATGCCATCTAGAGCCCAAGATTTGTTTGCTGAGGCAAATGAATTATATCACAATTCAGAGAGTACATGGACAATTTGGCCATCCCTTGAGCTTTGGTGGGGCAATTCAAGTACCCCGCGTGCAAACAGAGCAAACATCAAAAGTGGGCACCACACTCCCGACATTTTAACCGCATCCAGGCAAAACTTCCTCACTGATGTCCTTATCGTGGCATCAACCAAACATACTCTAGGACCAGAATCATGCAGTTGGTTGCCTCGTTTCGATATGGACGTATCCAATTCCTTGATTCGAATATACAGACGGTAAAACCCGGCAATAAATTGGGTAGGAGAAGCAGGTAAGCCTTGGCCTGGAACTGAATAGCCTATGCAAGACCGTCGAACGTCTAGAGCTGGCTAGGATTTAAAAGATACATTAAAGAGCATACTGGTTAGACCTTATAGCATGAGCTTCTTAATCCCGATCAAGGCACCGCGAATCAGGAACTTGCGGCCAACTGCGAGTCAGCTCGGCCCAGCGTGTAATATCTACCCATCCTGTGGCATCAATACCACCACATCCCGACCCAATCCCACGTATCAACAGCCATACTTTTAGGATCCCGAGCTTGGAAAGCTGCATTACATATACATCCATCACGGCAGAAGAACAAGAGTGGATTGGACCCAACCAGACCATCCAAAGCCCGTCGGATACACTCCCATCCATCCCAAAGCAGTAACACAGTCCAGCACACTGGCATGCGGCTCTCGAATGAGGGGTTGCCTTGCTACAGAGGGGTAGGTATCTATGTCTAAGCTGACGGACAGCCGACGAACGGTAGGTATAAAAGAGTAGCTGTTGTCTTGTAAGGGAAAGATTTCCTGCAATTGCATACAGAATTGAGCTTCACTTATCTACAGCTTCTATCTACCTATCCGCGACCCGACAGCGAAGACTAAGACCCTCTTTGCAAGAAAGTGTATGTATACTTCACTCCGCCCGTATAATGTCTATATACCTCTTTTAAAGAATCTAATAGACTTCAATCTACTTCAATTGTACTGCATCAACTACCCACTCTACTCTACACTGACTTCCACCAACAACCAAACAACCAGCTAACATGGGATCCCTCCTCAGCAAAACCAAATCCACCAAAACCTCCTCCGCTCCCCCAACAGAAACCAAAATGTCCTCCGCATTCACCCACCTGCCCGGTGTCCAAACATCCTTCAAGCCCCCCCTCATCGCAAACGAGAACGCCTTCCTCGGCGACGTCGCCACATCCACCGATGCCACAGCCCCCATCTCCGCCGGCTTCTACAGATTGGAGAAGGGCACACCACTTGTCTACGAGTACACATATCATGAGATGAAGATCATTGTTGATGGGGAGTTTGATATCTCGGACGAGACGGGGCAGAAGGTCCATGCTGTGAAGGGGGATGTGTTTTATTGTGAGTGGAGCATACACCGTTCATGGAGGAGTGAGAGCTGTGCCTGTCCAGGGAACAGCGTTCTAGATCGTGCTTTTGCAGATTTGGAGAGTTGTGCTGATACGTTACAGTCCCCAAGGGAAGCAAGATCACCTTCACAACAGAGACATTCGGATTGGGATTCTTCGTTGGACAGAGAAAGGTATATCTTATATCTCCTCTCCTCACTCCATCACATCTGTCAAGCAAAAGCTAACAAACCAATCCAGGAGGGAACTGCATAAAAGCCTCTGGCTGAAATCACGGGATGGGCTGGCTTCAAGCCAAGGAGTTATATATTGGGTTAGATATTAATGAAAGATATGATCAAGAGACAAACATACTGTGCATTTCTCTGTCTCTGCTCTGGGCTCTGTGGTTGTTGGTGTGACAGTCGCCATGGCTGCTATTTCATTCTGGTGGTGGACTTTACTTCGTGTGCCTAGGACCTTTTCGTGATCAGCGTCTTGGTGAGATCCTGGGTGGTCGGTGATGAATTATATGTTTGGTTGTAGTCCCGAAGGTTTCGATTGCACAGGAGAGGCAGTTGTTGAGACCTCGATACGAGTCGATTGTTTCATTCATCTATCTCCAATCCAATCCATTTCCTAGATCAAGATCCAAATCCCGGGATATCATCTACATATACATGGTAACTATTAAATGCTCATTGCCAACGCCGGGCCGAATCGCTCAAATCGCTCACTCGCTTATATCACAACATAATTCTCCCCTGCCGTTTCCCTCTTCTCCTCTCCTACCATTCATTACACAATTCCACTTCCACCTCCCGCTTTTACAAATCAGGACTGAGATCAAAACCTCGCCCGCTCCCAAGCAGGCGTCACCCACGCCTCCGTCTCTCCTTCCAACTCCGCCCTCGTCTGGCCCCTCTCATCGAGCCAAGCCTCCTCATCCGTACACTCAACCACAGCCCCACAATGCCTGACCTCCTGCGCCGAAATCCCCAGTCCATCCCTCGGCAACCAAAGCCTCGGACTCCTCATCCGCATACTCGGCGGCGAATACGCATCCTTCAACACGCTCTCGTCATACACTAAATCTACATCCCTCACGTCTTGCGGAATCATGTCACGCAGGATGTGGTAGTCGGCGAAGACCTCGGGGTGAAGGAATTTAAGGATGAAATTCGGTTTTTGGATGAGCGGAGAAGGGGTGATCCAGTAGGACCAGAAATCGAGGGTGGCGAGGAGAGAGGGTAGGGGAGAGGCCTTGTATTTTGATTTGAGGATATTGCGGACCGTTTGCAGAGAGAGGTTTACGATCCGGCCAGTGCCTTCGGGTGCGGCTATTGCGGAGCGTGTATTTTGCGTGCCGTGATCAATTTCTGGCGCCGCTCCTGAGGATGGGTCGAAATCGGAATCATATCCCGCGTTTGTGTCTCCGTCTTCGAGTTTTGAAGCTTCCGCTTCTGTGGTAGAGTCGTGTTCGTTCAGATCCACGAGGTTCGCTGCGAGGAAAGGTGGGTTTCCTGCTCGTCGAAGCTCTTCCTCCACGGCTAGTGTGCGAGGGAGGTTGAAGAGCAGGGGCGAGAGCGCTTGGTTGAGCGAGACGTGAATGAGTGTGGTGAAGATTACCAGACCGAACGTTATGACCAGAGGGCCGTAGGCGCCTTTTAATCCGAAGAGACCGACCATACATATCTCGGCGAGGTAGACACCTGTGAGTGTTTGCTTGAGGGCGCGCGGGTAGAAGATTCCTCGGCTATCGGGCGAGGACGAGTAGATGTACAACAGGTTGTATTTGTAGGTGAGGTAGACGAGGGAGAGACACAAAGCTGCAACGCCGAGGATGAGGGGTGCGATAAGGGAGTAGGATATTGCTGGTGTCGTCAGTGACGTGTTTGGGATGTGAATTGAGGAGAGGAGAAACTAACCTATTACGCCCATGTTCGTGAACATAGGGAAAACAGACCCCCAGTGAAGTTTCCTCAATCGATGATATCTCCTAGCAATAAGTCTCGGTCGTCCTCCAGTCCAACGCATGATCTGATGTCTCACCACGCCACCCAAATGCACAATCCGACTCGCGCTTAACGCCAAACCTTGCAAGATGAAGTAGCTGATGTAAAAGTTTGAGGCTTTTGGCAGGGCGGTGGAAAGGATGTTCCGGATACTCATGGGATCCTTGATGAGAACCGTTACAACAGATGAGGCGGCTGAAGTGAGCGTCATGACGAGGAAGACTTGGATGACTTGGAAGAGGAAGTAGGAGTTTTGGACGAAGAGCTCGATCCTGGATTGTGTTGCTACTCCGGCTTGACGAGCGCAGGCTAAGGGTTGTTAGCTGTTTTAGATCATAGGATAAGATGGGAGGATTGAAGTGGGTTGGGAAGGGTGGAAACGTGGATGGAGTGACCAACCTCGCATGATCATAGGAACAACGGCCATTAACATTGCGAGAGCGAGTGCCGGAAGTAAACCAGTTATAAGACCAAGTATCACAGCTGGGAGGTCGTTGATCCAGGCTAGGAATTTGAGGGTACTAGTGATGTAGGTGATTTTGGATATTGAGCCGACGAAGGCGGCAGGTAGAGCCCTACACATATGTTAGTGTCGTTCGTAGATAAGGATGAAATTGTGATCCTCGGGGGCAGAAAGTAGACGAGCTTTAAATATCTAGTGCAAGATAGGGACCTGGGCGAGTGAGAGACTTACCAGAATATAACCATTACCACCACAACACCTTGGATAACAAACCGACGAATGATCCGCTGCCACCACGGAAAGTACATGCTATCCCAAACAATCTCCTCTGGCACAATGCCCACAATCTCGGCTTTCATGTGATTTGCACGATGATGAGCCAGAGTCTGATACGCAATCTGTGCATCGCTCTGCGTCCGGAACTCTACAAAGGCTGCGGGTATTGGTCGTGGTTTGCCTTTTCTGTACTCACGGCGGAGTTTATTGATTTCTGGTGCGAGTTTCTTGAGTTGGTTGCGCGTCCACTTTATCGTATCGACGCTGCGCCCGTAATTCGCTATAGGACGATGTGTAGGTCTTTGACTCGCTGGTATCCATTGTGCTGCAACAGAGCCGTTGATGTCTGGTGGCGGGGTGTAGTTGCAGGACCCTTCACTCTTGGTGAAAGTTGTGGTGGATGTCGGGCTTGTGATCGTGTCTGGATGTCGAGATGAAGATGGAGGGTTGGGAGATGTGCTTCTGACTGTAACACCTACATCCCTCGACTCTGTCTTCTCTCCAGATCCTCGTGGTGACGGTGTGTGTGACCGTACCTCGATATCTGGATGTCCTTTCTTCACAGCCTTTTTATATGCAATTGTGGCCTTCTTGATGAGTTGGATCTCGGCTCTTTCAAGTCTGTCCGCTGTCTGCTCTCTTTCCTTGACCAATTCATCCAGATCGTCTGTTTCCCGTGGTATCCAGACGTTCTTTACTGTCTCTCCAAAGACCCGGCGAAGCTTCTTCTCGTCAAGAACTTGGTTCGGAACGCATGTGAAGAGGACTGTTCGTGAAGAGAGGCGGTTGGCATAGTGTGGAGAGAGGAGATATGCTTGTCGGATGTTTATGAAGTAGACTGATTCCCTGGCGACCATGTACAGGATGAATCCTATTTTGTTAGCCATAATTCTCCAAGCAGCAGAGATATCGTACCAAAGTATACCCAAGCGACCAACGCATGTGCCCATAGCCAGCTTGTATGCGTCACGTTCCCAAACGTCAACATGTCCAGCTCCTCCGCGTCTCCCCCACCATATATATGGATCGGGAAGAGGACTGGCCATGTCATGCAGCATCCCACCAAGCATATGACCGTGAGCATCTTGATATATCGCAGGAAGAGGAATCCATCCAAGGAGGCATGGTTGAGGATCTCGATATCGGGTGTTTTCCAAAATGGTATTATCCAATTGACCCATCCATCTGGTAGAGGTTTCGAGCGTTCACTGCAACCTGTTAGATAAATACACACACAGTGTGAACTGGGACTTGAACATACTGAGGCGCAAGACTGCTTAAAAAGGTCCTTGGGTAATACACCCTGGGGAAGAACTTCCTCCCCACGACGAATAAGCACAAACATACTGCCGCATATACCAGCACCGGGACGAGCGTCGAGAATAGGGCTGCGAAAGAAGCGCTATTTGTGGGTTGGGTGATCTTCTTCACATTTGTTGCAGTTGCATTGTCGCGGGCTGAGCCAATTCGAGGATCTGTCGCGTTCTGGACGTCAAAATGTCAGTCAGCATGGATGGACTTTGGACCTCGCACCAAAACCTTAGGATGCGACGGCGCTCCCGCCAGGCACACACAAACTCACCAAGCCAAACTCCCGCTTCAGCATCCACACCACTCCGTCTCGCACCCTGTCCGTCATTGCAAGAGGGGGAGCGGGGTGAAGCGTAAAGCTGAGGATATACACGACATGATTGATGCCGTGAAGTTGAAGTGAGACTGCGGACGCCTCGACGTTAGGACGGGTAAAAAGCAAGCAGGTGCAAGTAAGGAAGTGTCTTAGACGGACTTGAACGTCTCTGACCCTCTCTCTGCCCGCCCGTTTTCTTCTAGTGCAAAATCAATGCGTGGAATATTTGATGGCTTGAAGTCTGGAGCTGAGATGGGGCTGGGCGGCCTGAGATGGACATGGGGATAGGATACTGGGCGCTGGGTTCAGGGGTGGGTGATCTATCGATTGCCCAACCTCTTGGGTGGATTGGATGTGGTGATTGGATGTGACAGCGGGTTGAGGATGTGATTTACTGTGCAGTAAGTCCATATGTGATGAACTTCTTCTTGAGCTCGACCCGGATTCCGTACTTTGGTAAGAGGGCTTGCGGAACAGACTGCCAGCAGACCTACGGAGTACCAGAGTATCATTGGCGGAATGTATAATCGCATTGCGTGTTGGTGGAAAGAGAGGATACAAAGTGTGAAATGCACTTCCGACATTGTTCTTGAGTGTAACCGAAAGCGAATTAGATCTGAGGAAGTCCTCACACATTTTGAACCATATTGTAGTGTATTCCGCCGATTACACAATTCAACTCAACTTAGCTGAATCTAGGAAGTCTTGAGTAGAGTTGAGGATTCGATTCTAAGGCAGACCTTTCATTTTTCAGTAGTTTTAGCTACCAGGGGGCTCTGTATTGCCTCGCAGGAGGAATGATCTTCACCTACAATTTGGAGCTTTCTAGGATTGTGATTGTAACTTACAGCTTCTGCCACAGATATCGATAAACCCATACATATTGCCCACAAAGTTGATGATAGCTTCGAAGTCTAGTCCGCCATCCGCCTCTACTATTGCACCCTGACTTGCACTAAAATGCTTATCATCAGCCCGCCCCTCTTCTACCAGTCCTATGCATCCAGTCAAGATCTAGGCCAACCGCTCTTCAAAAGTCGTTTTCCACTTCCTCTATTCTTCCCCAAAGTCTCAGATCCCCTTCTTTCAACGTCTAAACGACTCAGATGAAAAGCAGGTTTGTCCATGTTTCTCCATGTTTCTCCTCCACCGCATCACAGTTGCCACTCATTATTTGTGTTGCACAAATCACAACAGGACAAGAAGAAAAAGCAAAACCCCTCCTCTCCCAATCAATCTTTCAGCTCCCCGCCACCATCCCAGAAGCGTAACACATCACCCCACCTCTGCTGGCACAGGTGGCCTGTCATTTGACAAGTGAGCCGACCAGATGCAGTACTGGGGGGCAAACAATAAAGACCCTGGTCTCGTCTCCTCTTCTTCTTCCCTGCCCCCGGATTCCTTTTTCTCTTCGTCTCCCTCGTCTCATCTTATGTCAGAGCCATCAATCAATCGGCCTTCTTCCAGAGCACGTCATTGAAGCTATCTCCTTACAAGACATTGACATAGCCAAGGCAAGGCTGAGAGATTTACACTGGTGAGGATTGTAGCCTCGCAGATTAGAATATCTTTGTCCTTGTCTTATCGCTGTCGAGAGGGATTGTGTTAGGATTTCTATTCAAGCAACGTCTAAAGCAGCAGCCAGTGAACAAAGAATTCGATTTCGAATGTCGCAACTGGATCGATCTATCTAATTCTCCTCAATCCACCTGATCCAGCAAAACTTGATTCTCCTACGTACAGAACAACTCCTATACAATTTTCCGTTTGCGGTCTTTCACGAAAACCTCGAACATCGAGCACGCGACCAAGCATCTACATCATCTACAACCCGAAAGTCGAAGCAATCCTCGAGCCTCAAACGCCAAGCTCCTCTCCCGTCAACTACTTGTAATCCACGCGCAAAATGTTCTTCAAATCCCTCCGCTCGCGCTCAAAATCCTCATCCAAAAGCACCAAGCCCTCAACAATAACACGCATGCTCTCCTCGTCCTCCTCACACCACCCTACCACATGCTCCAAGATCCCCGAGGTCGTCATATCCCCGCCTCTATCGCCTGGAGCGGTCCCGGCTGATATCTATCATACACAAGTTCAAGATGGAAGGACGAATAAGGAGGAAGAGGAGGAGGAGGAAGATACTAGCCACGACGCTAGCAAAGACTACGAGGACTTTCTAGCGAAAGCTAAGAAGGAGGCCGAGAAGGAAGCGAAGGAGCAGGCGAAGAAAGCTAAGAAGGCGAGAGAGGTTAATATGAGCCCCTGGGCTTCGAGGATGAATTGTTGATTGAACAGGGTTGGCATTGAGAAGAGGAGTGTGTGAGGATACGAATGCATTCATAGCACTGGATGCGGGAAGACATTTGGATCGAAGCATACCTGGAAAAGGTGATTTCGAAAGTCACTGGCTGGAAGAGTCAGGTTCCACACACGTTGCTAGAGATGGACAAGCTACGATCGGTTCGCCGCTACTCACTTTGGTACGAGACTTCTGCAAATCTCCGACAAATGTTCGGGAGTGGGTGAAAAGCTGGTATTTTGCAAATCCAAACGCAGCATCCGTTCAAAAGATGACCAATCTCTACGGCAGCAGGAAGCACCATACCCCACCTACGCCGTTCAAGTTGGAATCGAGCATGGGAAGACGGAGCGAATACACGATACAGTGGAAGGTGTCGGGAATTATGTTTGGGTCGCGACTGGAATCGATTTCTTACAAGGACACGGGACACACCGAGTCAGCTGCTCACACAGGACTATATCAACGGCTCTCGCAGCTTTCACAGTGCCAGTAGCAAGCATATTCGGATTTGGTGGATGGATGACAGACTCACGATCTAACGTTCATATTTTATATTGTATGTTTGGGGACCGGTTACTGCAGTGGCGTTTGGCGTGGAAAATACCCAATGTATTCAGTCCTGCGCTTTTGACATTGATTCACTACACGGAGCAGTTAATCTGAATGGAGATGCAGGTCTCGTAAGCTTGATCACGATTAACATTGAGTCGTCGTTAGAGTAATATAAATCCTCGCTATTAATTCACCACTTCTAGTCGCTGCTCAAAATATCATGATCCTCCAGATTTGTTCTTTCCTCTCTCATGTGCGGTCAGACTTCTTGGAAGAAATCATATGCAGTCCTCAGCTACAACTTTAGGAATTAGAACGACCCTTCTTTCCAACATGACTCTACCCGGCATGGGCTTATGGTTAAGGATCGGTGTGCCTCATAATGAGAGATAATCGTCCTTTTGTCTCGCTTAATCTTAGGGGAAAGTGGCGTGGGAATCAAGTCAAGCAAGCCCCCTAAGTTTATGGTCAGTATACTCAAGTGGATGTAGCCTTTCAGTCAGCCCCTCGATAGAATCAATCAGCATTTTGTAGTACCGATGAAGCCTGGTCATCGAATTTATAAGGATGGGAAAGTCAGGTTCGGGGACAATCCTATTGAATATCACCAGCGAGCTAGGTGTTTATATTTTGAGCAATGTTGATAGCTGCTACTTTACGGAACTTACACCCTGTCTGAATAACAAATGTCCAGCTTTCAACACCATGAGCCTATGGTAATGGTACTGGCTGTTTCTCCCAAGAGTCAACAAAGCGGGAGATTCGTCCGACGGAGAGTTTTCACGACAGAAATCGTGGCTGATATATGGCGGGTTGGAGAACCTACGGGTAAGTTACAGACCATTGAGAGTATGAAGAGCCTTTGTTCAGTTGCCTCATCCAAAGCTAGATAATCTTAGATCAATATCCGACTGTATCCGAATTCTAAATCATGAATACACCCATGAATTGACCGAATGATAAATTGAATCTTCAAGTACAAAATCAGAATCTGGACTCAGCTCAACACTATCCAGGAGCGTGCTGTGCTTAACGATTATTTCATCGTACTGTACATGTGTCTAGCATCTAGTTCGCAATCAAGGGGCATGTCACCACTCTTGGGCACTACAGATCTCTAAGTATCTCATCTGCTGAACGTGGTAATTTCACATGCTTTTCTTTTGTGTGCTATCTTCAGCACCTTCTCGATCTAATCGGTCTCCGAAAGGCTAAATGACTCTTTCCTAGCGGAATTCCCTCCTATCATATCCGTTTCCATGTTCTTTTGTACCATCCCCTTGCTCCCAAGACAGATCTACCACACCTGACTCGCCAGCGGCGTTCATCTCTCGATAAGACGATTGCACCCAATAATCTCTGCTACTTGGTTTCTGCTGCCCTCCCTCCAATTGATAGTCTATGCCTGTCCCCGCCTCCAACAACCCCCGGTTTGGGGTCGCTGTGCAAGGAAATTTGATGGCGTGGTAGCCCACTTCACCATGGCAGATCGTCGGGGGCTTGGGAGAGTGCGCATTGATGCCTATGTCCGTGGAGCGGGGCGAACCTTGTTTTCTCCGCTTCACAAGTCGGCATTGCCGTCATTGCTCCAACCATTTAAAGGGATGTTGAATAGACACTCCCGGTGTCCATTCACAGAAGGTAGGTCGTTAGTAATTTGCCTTCGTATATTTTCCAAGGCCGAGTTAACCTTGAGATATTCGAATATAGGTCCTCAGAGTAACCCTAGATAATGCGGATGGAAAGTCACCCGGCGGAGCATAGCGGAGTAGTTATTCGTATTCGATTACTTATGCTTACTTCTCGACTTTTGGTGGATAAAATCAACGGCGTTTCTATGGTCTTTTGATACTTTACAACTACCGAAGTGGTTATAATAAGGCTACAGTATTTTCCCGTTCCTAGATCAGGCATTCCCCACCCCGATTTGAAATCAAAATAATCTAGACTGGGAGTTATTCAGTATACCTGTAAGGATCATTACTGATTGCAAACCATACATAATACTGATGAGATATATCTCTGACTCATGCTAATCCTCAATTAGACCGATTGTCCGTCGTGAACACACCACCTAGCAGCTCTCACAACCCTGATGAACACTGTTCTGGGTCAAATGCTAGGTCAGTTCTAGCTGCTCATCGGTAATGCACAGCATCAGGTACAGACAGGTACAGCCTGTTGGTCAATTCCGCGGGGTAGAGAGTTGACGATCAGAAGACGTACGAGTGGACGAATGTTCCCGGATTAAAACCACATCTAGCCTTGCACCGAGGATGCCGTTACATTCAATCTCGAAGGCCGAGCTGGCAATGCACAACAATCTTGGAAACATTGTAATACCACCGAGAGAAAGGAGGGGAGGGAACATTTGAGCATGTGGTGAGTGCCGACATCTATATATGAGATGCAAACCACAATCGTGACTGACTTTTTCTCCTCTCTTCCATCACCATCAGTCATCATCATTCTCTACCTCTATCATATCACCCAAATCCAAACTTCCAATCCTCAATCTTCAGCTTGCCACTTTATTACTCAGCTTCCAACCCATCAGTCATCATGAGAGGATTCTTGATCACCCTTCTGGCCCTCCCTGCCGTTCTGGCTGCTCCCGCTCCCGCTGCCGCAAGCGACGCTTGGCCAACTACATTCCCGATCAGTACCGTCATGTGTAGATGTTCGGATGGGGCTTCGAAAAATACTATTGGCTCCTGTCTGTACTTCGGCCAACGACTAGACTCTTGGGTAAGTCCTAGCCATTACAGCTTTTCAATCTTTTTACTAATCAATCGTTCCAAATCAGTGTTACCCAACCGTCTCGTGGTCTCCACACATGGACGAGGTCTTCACCGCAGACTACTGCCAATCAAATTACGCAGCCATGCCAATCCCACAGTGCACACCTGTCAAGCTCTGCCAGAACACACTGGTCAATGACCCCAACTACTTCCAGGTCTGCTGAGTGTGTCTCTAGAGGGGTATTGAGTACCGTGTTTTTTTGAGAAGGGATTTTGGATGCGGAATGGGCTTACTCTTGGAAAAGTTGCTATGAGTCGGAAGGAAAGGTGCATTCTGTGTATAGGTGGAGTGGTGGCGGTCGTTGTTCATGTTTGATGTGAATCATGTAATGTTGAAGAAGCCTAGGTATTGTCAAACCCTGAGGCATTTAATGAAAGATCATTCCCTTCTACGCTTGAAACGGCAGGTTGATCCTCCGGTGCTATGAACGTGTCTTCTGCGAGAAAAGGTCCTAGTTTTAGGTCAGGTATTCCTGCCCATAATCTGCATTATTACCAGTTGAGGATGTATCAGAGCTGTCGAGACATGTCGCAAAATCTTCCCTCTGGCAGAGACTGGGGTCTGAATCTCTGACACTGCAAGGAGACGTCATGTACGAGCAACATAATTACAGATGCTCTCTATACATCAAACGACACAATTCCTTCTTCTATAGTTGTTCATTCGTATTTTCTGGACGTGGACGTGGGAGTAGTATGTAAACACCCACCTCGCTTGAAAGCAGGTAAGATAACCCACACTTATTCCGCTTCCACGCTACTCAGAAAAATACTACATAAACTTAACAAGGGTAGTTATTTATAAGCGTATGGTAAGGATTTTGAAGAACATGTCAATCGCGACCTCGAAGTCGCCGAAGGAGCTCAGGTAGCTAGTCCCCAGGCATTGCAGCTATCCACGGCACTAAATATGTCCAAGGATTTATGGAAAACTGTAAAAACTCATCACAATGGGATTTACGTAAGATAGGAGAGAGTAAAGTGTCTCAATTAAGAACAAAGCCATTTTCTCGCCCATCGGAAGAGGTTTTCAAGTCGACGCTTTATCTCCTGCCTGACCTGGTGAAAACACCAGTAGGCTTGCAATCATAGCATCAGCTTGACTACCCCCCCCCCCCACGTTACTCCAGACTCACTTTCGTTCCCCAGTTCCATTATCCTCGCGCTCCTACTCAACGACAAGCACGCCTCGATACCTCATCTTGCCTGAACCTAGTTTTTCCAATGCCTTCTCGATACCCTCAGTATTCATCGGAAACTCTTCAATGATAGGTTTGATCCCATGCAGCGCCGCAAACTGAATCATGTTCCTATGAGTCTGTCTTGGGCTCACCAGACTCCCCTGAACTCTCATCTCTAAGTTCATAAGTACATTGTACGGGACACTCAACTCGCCTCCATTGACCGTAATCGGATACACCGTCCCCCTCGGGGCCATCAACGGCAGGTAGATCTCCCAGTTTGGAGGATGGCTCGTCGTCACGAACAAGTGATTAAGCGGCTTGCCAATCTCCAGTCGGTCTTTCCCCTTCGTAGCCACGAATTGCTTGGCCCCCAGCTCCTGCGCCTCAGCCTTCTTGCTATCCGTACTGGAGAAAACAACAACATCACATCCCATCTTTCCCGCGAACTGCACAGCTAAATGTCCTAATCCTCCAACCCCAATCACCCCAACGCGATCTGAAGATCGGACATCGCGCATGGCATGATACACCGTCGCGCCTCCACACATAAGCGGTGCTGCATGTTTCAATGCCATGGAGTCGGGAATCTTGAACAGGTATCCCGCTTTCCACACTCCATACGTACCAAACGATCCTTGGTCCAAGTCGGCATCACCGTAGGCCTTACTTTCCGTACAGAGATTTTCTTTGCCCGTCAAACACTGCTCGCAGTCTCCGCAGGTGGAATGCACCCAGCCCCAGCCGACGTGATCGCCGATGGCCAATTTCTTGACACCTTGGCCGATTTTCTGATTGATGTGTTATTTTAGCAACTTTTGATATTCAAGGAAATGAATTTCAAGCTGGATCATTAAGTCGGCCTGCTTACTTCGACAATTCCTGCCCCTTCGTGGCCGAGCGCCATATCTTTGTGGAGGAAATGAATGTCTGTTCCACAGACTCCAGAGTGAGTTATTTTGACAAGGACTTCGTCGTTGCCAATCTCTCTTGTCGTGCTGGATTTGACGATCTTGCCATCTTCGGAGCCTTTGAAGACTGTGAATGATACCATTTTGAGAGTTGTTCCTGAGATATTGGAGTCAATAAGAGTTCCAAAAATGGTGTTCAAGAAAATAATTGAATTTTTCAAGGCATCTGGAATGGATTTGTCAGATTTTCTACGAACGAATATATACAACTTTTGCTCAATGCCTAAAACCTGATCAAGGTCAGTCAAGACTGAGGCATGCCCTCTATCTGCCGACGTTGACTCGATGTACTGTGCTGACTTGCAGGACGTCGAGAGTATTAGCAGTCCAATAAAAATCGGCCTTGGTTTAAGTTTCCTTGAAGATGCAACTCTGATTACAAAGATACAATGTAAGCCTCGAGAAGTTTCGAACAGCACACACCAGTTTTTGATCAACCCGATAGCATTGAGTCACCCCACGCCCATTTCCTTGTGAGCTTGTACAAGAAATCCGCCTCATACGGCAATGATTCCTCCTGGAAGCTTGACCAAGCCCTAAAAAGCTCCTCATTTCCGAGAACAGGTATGCTATTCGTTATCTTCCTACCATTTCTCCACATGCAGCACAACACCGGAGCGAGCGAACCGAGCTTAGCGAGGCTAGCATGCTCAGCTTTCCACTTAAACCTCACAGAATAGATATGATGGGACTGCGCCAGCATGATGCATACAGTTCTCGTTCGTCTTACTAACAAGCCACATACAACCATGTGATTCGACCGGGTTTCAAGGGCTCTCCTATCATAATTATGAAAAGTCGAGATCTAGGCTCTATTTCTTGCGAGCAGCCCTGGTGTAACCCGAGCGCAGCCGATTATTGAAAGCTTGCGGAATGAACAGAAGCAGTGAGATTTGTCAGTAAGTGTGTAATGGTGCATAGTGAAAGGCATCTGGGCTCTTCGCCGATCGGATCTGTGGGTGAGCTTTCGGATATGTGTATTTGATGTGCCCTTTTTTGAAGTGGGGATTCATGTTGCTGCATATAAACTTTCAGATCGCCACTTGAATTAAGTCCAAAATCAAAGCAATATTTAACATTCTTGGATCTTTATCGAAATTCCTGAGATCATTTTCAAACTGCCTTAAAAATAACCAACATCAACAGTTATGTCCAAGCCAAGGATTTTGACAATCGTCTCCTCCCACTCAGCGGGATGGTACCTGGTATGGAACCATACTCAGAATTTCAAATGTCCAAAATGTCTCTAACGTGCCATCCCTACAGCCAGAGCTGGCTCACCCCTATGAAGTCTTATCACCACACTGTGATCTCATCATAGCATCTCCAAAAGGCGGCCCGACAATCCTAGATCCAGTCTCTGTTGAGCTGTTCAAGGATGATGCATACTGCATGGAGTTTGCAGCCACCAAGTCCAAGCTCTGGCTTGAGACCGAGAAACTCGAGTCCTTCCTTGGGAAGGCTAAGCAATTTACCGCTATCCTTTACGTTGGTGGTTTTGGACGTGAGCTTTCCTTCTGTATTTTAAACAACTCTTCAACTGACGAATGAAAGCCATGTTCGATCTATCCGACAATCCGATCTCAGCCAAGCTCATCCAGGAGTTCTACGTGGCAGACCGTATCGTATCAGCCGTTTGCCACGGCGCAGCCGCCCTCCTCAAGGCTCAGCTTCCAGATGGAACACTCCTCATTGCAGGAGAGAAGATCACGGGTTTCAGTGACGTCGAGGAAATTGCTGTTGATAGACAGAAGGACATGCCTTTCCACCTCGAAGATGCCCTGGACAAGGCCAGCGGTGGGCTGTATGAGAAGGCTGCTGATGCCTGGGCGCCTCATGTCATTGTTAGTACGACCAAGAGGCTGGTAACGGGACAGAATCCAGCTAGCGCTAAGCCATTTGCTGAGGAGCTGTTGAAGAAAATCCAGGCTTATCCTGCTGCTTGAGGGACACTTTGAAAAGTGATGGCGGAAGGAATAGTATACTAGATATGATTGAACATTTGACTTATGCCAACTCAAGTATTATCTCCTGCAGAGCATAGGTGCTTCTTCTAGCTCCACAAATCCATCTCGGACATTTGTTGATAGATATCCATGCCAACCGCCTTGTACAGCTTGCCGCCAAGAATCAAACAGATCAAATGCGTGCGGTCGCAGGGGCAGATTCTCTTCGTCCGAGATGATAGAATCATAGACTCCAACCTGGACACCTTGCATGACCCCTTGTGCGTCTTGTTTCCAGGAAGCTTTCGCTACCACTTGAACAGCATCCTCATCGTTATCGAGTTCCGTGTGGCCATATCGAAGGTAGAAGGCCAGTATATCACCATCTTCTGAAACAGGCATCAGAAGAGGAATCAAACGGCTCTTCAGTGGACCAAGATAAGCATTCAATCCCTGCCGTTCTGGATGATGCCGATGCATCCTCTCTTGTAGTTGGCACATCATATCCAGGGTGTTGGCCATTGCATATCCATTGGACAGTCCTTCATGACCGATCTCTCTAAGGGTATCAATGATCCAACGCTGCCAGGCTACCGAGTAGCATCGACGGGCTCCGTGGTACAGAAGCGTTGAGATGCCCATGTTAACAGAATCGCATGGCTTGTATGGTTTCGGTGAATTCTCATTATCTCTCCCGATCAATCCAGCAGCAATAGAGAGGGTCTGATAGACCAGATTGAAAGCTTCTAGCTCCCGTGGTCGGCTATCCGGGTCAGTTGTACTGATCATCGCCACCGCACAACCCAAATAGCAATTCGCCGTAGCAAGATTCAGCGCTGCATCGGTGCATGTGAAACGACAGACAGGAGGTGGGATTGGGTGTATAGCTACATCTAAGGGGTCCAGATCTTGGATGACGTCTAGTCCTTGGCAACTTTCAAAAGTCCCTGGCGAATTCGCTTTCCAGAGCTCCATTTCCGAATAGAAGCCTAAAAGTTCGGCACGACTCGGACGCTCGGAGACAGGACTCCAGCATCCCCAGACAACACGGCTGTATGTGTTGTGAGCGCAGATGATTTGGATCTGACGGAATCCCTCACTGGCAATCTGATCACTCAGAGGGGCTTTGGAATATTTAATTACTGGTCTGTTCCAAAAAGGACGCTCCATGATTGCTCGATCGGAAAACCGTAGGAACGATGAGGAAGCGTAAGGGACTACCTTCTGAGCGAGAAAGTCCAGGCGTAGCATTGCATCGTACACTGGGACCATATTTGCGGTTTCCAGCTCAGGAAGTCGTTCTTCAGAGTTCCTCATGAGTTGGATCGCCGCCCATAAATGTTCGAATGCACCCTTTGCGTTCTCCATGAAACACTTCATAACGTTGAGCAATTGTTTTTCATGTCGTGAAGGTCGAGACTTACTTCAAAATACGCAAGAAGCATAAGAACCGCCATGGTTGCAAGTATATCTGGTACGGAATCATGGCCAAGCTGCTTTGGAAGCAGGCGCAGGGCCTTGCCATATGACTTCAGCCCGAGAACTTTCATCTTCGCCGCACCTTGCAGATCCTGATGCTTGCATGCTAAGAGAGTCGAACGATGCATAGCTCCGATTGCCAAAAGTGCTTCATAGACGATATCAACACCATAAGACATTTGAGCCACCTGATCTCGCCAAAATCCAATGTGGTCATCTCGGAAGAGTCGAACGGCGGTGGTTGTAACGAAGTGGTGATATAAAGGTAACTCTTCTATCCTCCAATTATTGTGTCTCCATGCTAGATCTTGAACTATCTCCGATGAGCCCTCACTGAAAGCTTGCTCAGGAGGACTTTTTGATGAGGGTCGAAGAGTATCTTCAGCTGATCGCGGAGGATTGTAACCCCCACATTCAAAGTTGGCAGCACGACAGCGACCACAAGCTGGCTTTGCCTCGTCGCATTTCACACGTCTTCTTCGGCAGGTGACGCAGCCTGTTCGAACCCGTATTCGTCGATCCATGATTCGAAGATACAGGTTCTGTTGATCGATTGCGATGTGGTTCTTGAGAATTGAAGTCGAAAACTTGATTCCAGCTTACCGCGCAGTGCCCAGGCTGACTAATCGTAGGCGAAATGCACGACAACCCTACCAAGAATTACTGCAGCTTATAGTGGATTTGCTAATTTCAATGGGATATCTGGGATGTCAGTGCCGACGAAAGAAGCAAGATCTTCAAAGATCGTTGGCAGAAATGGCATCGTCCATCCTGTGCCTTGTGCAATAAATCAGGAATTGGGACTCGTTCCGATTGATCTGGATACTTGTAGAATCTTTTACAGCGTGTTCGGTATCAAATGGCTTGAATGAAGTCCTCGTAGCTGATTTCCTGAATCTAACTGCTAGGCTCATCCTTGCTCCAGCAGCGCTACCGACCTGTAAGCAATCATCCTCATACAAGCTTCATCGCTTATCTCAAGGGGACACAGAATGTTTACAATGTCACATCAGATAGTGGGAAAACAAAGATTCCAGTAAAGACGTATGGACTCAACAAAGCGATTCATTGCTCTCAGTAACCCTAAACCTTACTTACAAATACACACCGCACACATTCGTATGGACGGCTTGTTCGTTTATCTAAATACTATACAAAACCCAGGGGTTGAAGAATCGGAAGTCATAAATCGTGTTCTGTCTCCCAGATCCTCTCAAGCTGAACCTTTCCCTGCCATACTACCCAGTAACCCAATTCCCAATCCCATACTTCCAAACCCAATTTCCGCTTCTCATTGTCCGAATCTGTTCGAAAGTGTTGTTTCCATGCTTGGAAAGGTATACTGATGCGGATGCATATATAGAATGCGCTGTGCTGTGCTAGTCCAAAGGGCCAGATATTGTCGCGGTCCAAAATATTCCAAACCAAACGCCGGGTATATATGCCATGATCGCTCATCTTCATTTCATCAAATTAGGAAGCCCCATGCTCCCTTCCACTTCACCCATCATCCCCATCTCCAACCCATTACCCCCTGACAGGTACCCTCTGCACAATGACGGGCACATCACTGAAATCCAATCCATATCTCTCACTGACTGGGCCTCCCTTTCTTCGCCCCACAGCCATCTTGCCCGTATTTCTCATCCCTGCACTCCCGCTTAAGCCCTGTCCAGCTTCATATCCATAATCCAACCCACCTGCAAAACGATCCAGTACGAGCATCTCACTCGTAGATGTTTTCCGCTGGTGGATCGTCTCGGGGAGGTTTGTGCTCTGCTCTTGGGATTGGTCGTAGTACTCATGCTGGATGTTCTCCTTGTTGTGATGCGATGAGTTGCCGTATGTGTGGTCATATTCCTGGCTCTGGGCTTGAGACTGAGCATGACCTTGATACGGAGTCGTTGTTCGAATTGTCCCGTCTACCCAGGAGGGTTGGGCATGCGGGTTATGAGGGTGATTCTCATACCCGACACCTACGTTCCAGCCTGTCCATCCACTGCCCTGGCTATTATCGAAACTTCTGTACCCGGAGTTCAGAGTCCGTCGCTGAGCGTTGCCGCTCATACTCTCTCCGTACGTATGTGCATCCATGCTCTTCCTCGAACGAAGATTGGGCATTGGGGCTTGCTTGGCAGCTTGCTGTTGACGGTATGCATATGCATCCATACTCTTCCTGGAACGTAGCTCTGGTTTTGTCTCTGGTTGACGTAACTCCATACTCTTCCTCGTCTGCACTTTCAGCGCTTCGCCAGCTGATTTACGCCTCTCGGCCCAGAAGTTAGCTGGTTGACTCCATCCAGGACCCCGGTTTGCCGCTTGCTCTTGCTCGGGAACAAACTGGGCTGGCATTTGACGGGCTGCACGATTCGGTGCTTGGGCAGCTATGGGTGGTGTCCGAGATGATGGGATGAGCGTATGTGCTCCCAGAGGAGTGGGTGTTACCTTGCGCTGAGTGGTCATAGAAACCGGAGGTGGTGACCGAGTCTTTTTCGACAGCGAAGAGAGGGTCGAGAAACGTTTCTCTTCTCCTCCCTCTTCAGCCCACCCACCGAACTGCTCGCCAATATGACTGTTTGCCGGAGACGGCTCCCTGCGACCTGTCGAGAAAGAAGAGAGAAGCGACGGGCTTGATTGTCTCTTCATGGCCGTGAACTTGGCGTGTGCCTGGGGTGGACGTCCGCGATGTCGTTCGCTCTTGTTCTCTGCCTCGAGATATGGGTTCCCGTTCACGATCGAATCGTAGCTCTTTCTCGACCGAATGACGGTGCCGCTTGATTCTTGACTGATGCTTCTTTGTCTCGCGAATCGTTCAGCAGCGTCGACTTCGAAACGAGCCGTCATGGATTCGGCTCTTTCTCGCTTGGAGGCTGCAGAAGACTTTGGCGCGGAGAGCGCTGCATCATATGGAGATCGTCCAAGGGAGCTGGATACACCATCGAAAGAGGTAATATGAGTCTCGAATTCCGCTTGGGTACGAGTCCTACTTTGACTTCTCTCCCTTGTCGTTGGCTGCATTGAATTTCGAGTCAATTCTTGCGCGGTAGGCAAGGCAGGAAGAGGAGATTGATACGTGTTTCTCCTGTTGAACTCAGACCTCGACACCAGACTGCTAGTTGGCAAGTCTTTTCTGTTTCCAGGTAATGGAGGGAGCTCGTGCTCGCGTGGACGGTGATAAGTCTCCCGTGCGCTGAACTCGCCTTTGTGGAACATGTTGGTGGTTGGGTCCTCGGGAATGGTTGGTTGTGTAGGCACAGCGGGTAAAGAACTCTGCAGTCTTGCAAAGCTCAACTCCTCTCTCACCTCGGCTGATCCGACCGAAAAAATCGTTCCCAGAGTTTCTTTACTAGAACTGTGTCTGAGGCTCAGCTGGTTCACGTAGGTATTCGGAATGGAAGCCATAGGGAACTGATCGACTCTTTCCTCCAGCTTACGTCGAGCCTCTACTGACGGAGCTGGAATTCGAAGTTGCTCACTTGGAGAGCGGAACGCTTGTACAGTGTAGACAGGTTCGGGTTGTATAGCTTGAGCACGCTTATTGAGCTTCTTGCTAGACCATCGAGAGGAAGTCGAAGAGACATCAGTAGCCGGAATTTCTTGGCGACCACGATGATTTGGTGGAGTGCTCTTTCGTCGAGATTCTCGAGGGGGAATAACCAAGTGTGGCGAGAGGGCAGATGGATATGTGAGATCAGGTTTCTGTGCGACAGGGAGAGACTCCCTGCGTTGTGTCTGCTTCGTTGGAACTGGTGGAGGCTGTCTGAAGGGTTGCTCGGGCGTTTGGTCCTCCGTGGGCAAAGCGGGAAGAGATCTTTGGGCCCGAAGAGTGACCTGTGAACGTGTAGAAACGACTGAATATGTGCTGGAGGATACCCTGGAGCTCCACTCTTCGGAGTAGGTGCTTGAGGCCACTCGGAGTGTGTCTTTTGGTGGTGTTGGGGGTGGTTCTTCCACATGTGCTGGAGTGGATTCCTTCTTGAATGACCGCAAAGACACATTCGAGCTGTATCCACTATCTGCCTTTGCAAGAGGCTTTGGTGCAAGATCCCTCGGCCCCTTGACTGTTCTGGCAGGTGGACCACCTTCATACCCCGAATCAAATGACCGTGGGAATCTCTCTGAAAGCGCTGGAGTCAATGGCTCCGGCGCGAACAAATCATCTTCCACAGCCATGTGTTTGCTCATCACCTGCAGCGTAGGAGAAACCGGAGGTGAATTATCAAACGAAAAGGGACTCATCGCAAGGTCTTGCTGGTACTCGTTCGCCAGCTCTAGAGCTTTTGTTGGAGACTCGGTCGATCTGAATAAAGTCTCTGTTGCGTTGAAATCAAACAGCGCAAAACTGGGATCTGGAATGTCAATCGACAAGGGATTGAAAACACACTTTGGTGGCATTGGCGATTGCTCCTCCTCACTCCACTCAAGCTGGGTCACCCGAGTAGGAGTTTGGGGTCTGTCTTCACCCATCTCCGCGACATCCTGTCGAAGAGGAGACTCCGCACGTACAAGCCAAGGCAATTTCTGGCTCTCGGAAGGTACAGAGATCGTATTGCTCCTTTGGCTGAGCCCTTGTCGATGCCCTCTCTCCACACTTCTTCGAGCTTCCCCTGCCATTAAGTAGTCTTCTTCTGGTCCCATTGTGGCTGCTCTTCGCAGACTAGGTCCCAAACTTGATGCTGGACTTGCAGCCCCATTCATGATTCTCAAGGACCCAAGCTTGAACGCACCAATATGTCCGTAGTCCATTTCAGTTGGTGTCTCGACTCGAGGACCTGGCAGAAATTCCGGAGGAGGCTGAAGGGCTGCAATCTGGGAGAGAGGAGATGATGTAGGCTTCGCGGGGTCGTAGTAATGGTTCTGAAACTCCTCTACATTCCTCGGCTGAGGGGGTAGCGATTGTCGAGGCTCATCCACATAACTCCTCCGTGTCGCAACTCCATGTTGAAGTAACGACCTTCGCCTTATGGGTACGTATATTTCCGCTTCTGACGGTGTTCTCGACATGCATTTATGGATTGGCTCGTCCTCTTCAAATCCAGAAAATCGCTGTATCGAATCTGCTTGTTCGGGTCTTGAGGGTAATTCGGCAACAAGTGACAGTCGCGGATTCGTGTGCCCATACGGTTGGGAGAGAGACATTCGTTTTCGAAGTGGTGGAGGTCTCCTGGGGTCTGTTAGCGACGCATGAAGAATCATGGGAAGTTCCTACATTTCAAGAGGCGCTTCTGCTGCTTCATCTCCAGACTCCAAAGCAGCCGGCTCTCTCCCTCGAGGCTGTCTAGACCATCTTCGCGATCCAATAGCACTTGGATCCGCAGACACATCCTCTACTTCTGACTCTGCGTCACGATACTGGCTTTTCGGCTGAGCGCTTTTCGATCTAAATAAGCTCCTTCGCTTCTTTCGCTTTTCCTCTTTCTTTTCTTCCTTCTTCTTCTCCTCGGGAACTAACACTGGCACAATGCTATATCGACTCTTGGTTGGGGATGCACTTATTGAGATGATTGAATTGCGACGGCTTGGAGGTGCAGACTTCGTGTTCAGGAGATTCGCACTGGAATTGTTGTTCGTTCTGGGTTTGGATAATCTGTTCTGGGGCCGTCTCGGGGCAGGTACAGACTGTTCGTTGCCCATGATGGTAGAAAGAAATGCGAGGGAAAACGGGAAATCCTCGAGATTCCAAAATCAAATGATCAATTATTTTCTTCCATCTTCCATCTTCCCTCGACAGTCAATTCCCCGGGATATCTCCAGAAATAAGAGGGATGTAGACGGGGTTGGTGCGATCTTTGGTTGTGGTTGGGATGGGAGGGACGGGACGTGGAAGGGTACTCGACGATGAGACGAGAATCGATACAATGGGGTAGCGATCAAGGCTCGTTCACTTCCCTGCAAAGATTGGATGAGGCGGCGAGGCTGGGAAAAAAGGCCAGGATTCGAGGGGAGGTGAAGCCAGGGTAAATACAAATGGGGCAGGCTCAATTTGGGCGTGCAGGGTCTCAGGAAGTCCTGTTTCAGAGGTGCTTAGCAGGCCTCAGCTGTGTGTCCAGTATCGAATCGCTTGGCTCACCACGTACCGCTGTCGAGACGGTTGTTTTGCAGGACCCAAGGGAATGGGTACGAAGAGAGCAGAAGGAGAGGAGAGGGGATGAGAGGAGGGGAAGAAAAGACAAGTGAGGAGAAAGAGCTTGAGGATGTAAATCCCAGCAGCTGCAGCTGGAGTTGCCATGCAAGCTATGTTTGCCATGTTTGGCAATCTGCATTTCCTTGTTGTCCGGGCGGCAATTGGCGCTATCCAGAGTAAACAAGGAATAGCAGCCACAGGGGTAGCTCTGGCCAGTCACCAGCCGAGGATTCTTCACGCGAACATGATCGTCGAGACGCCGGCGCATCGATTTCAAGATTGCGGGCTTTGATGGGTGGCGTATCCAGAGATGTGGCTGAAGTCATAATCATGCCCTTGAGAGGCCAATAAGAAGGCATTCAGAGCGGGATGAGGTTCGGATGCCTCGAATAACAAGTGGGAAGAAAGAAGCAATCGTGGCGAGGACTCGCATCAATAATTGCTTGGTGCAGTACTTCCAAGAGCTGGATCGGACCCGAAGCGAGATGTGGCTGAATATCAATTAAAGTGACACGTACAGGGCTTCGAGTCATGATGGAGACCAAATCGAGTCATGTTTAAAGAAGGTATCAACAGATAAAAGTGCAAGGAAATCAAAAGACTCATCATCTAGATCTAGGTTAACTACATCATCACCCACCGTGCCATTCAGACATTGCGAGGGGATTTTTGTCTCACGAGAGCGACATGAGGCGGTCAACTTACCTTAAGCTCCACGTCAACAGCCAAGAATGATCCAGACTGCTACGAAATGCAACAATCGCAAGCAAGTCCCCTGCATCTCATTTGAACACCTGCAAAAGTGGGAGAATATCATGACCGCATGTCGAGCCAGAGCTTGAAGGTTTTTTCGTAGCTTGCGAGCGGCATGCACCTCCGCATACTTTGTACAGGAAACTCGGGAACTTACCTACCTGCCTCGCATGGATACGGCAGTTGAGGGGTTGGGTGGAAAAGCAGGATTGAGGTGCATGATCGAAGGAGGGACGATGAGGCGGCTTGGATGAGCGAACATTTTCTGTCACGTTTCGCCAGCCTTATGTGTGACGTGATCGGATCATTGAATGCTTGATTCGAGGGTCGATCGAGATGAAGGTTAACCTTTTTACTCTGGAACCTTAAAGTGACGAGATGAATTTGGGTAGCTGTTCTCACGTGATGCCATCAAGAATCCTTGTTAAAGGTCTGACGAAAAAAGTCGGGTCTTACAAGGGTAAGCTACACATCCATTGTATCACTTCTAGCCTACTAGATCTTCGACATCTTCAACAAGGGCAATATTCAACCAGAAACATGAAAGTGATGAGCATGACACGTGATGTAGTTCCATCACTCTTCTTACCTACGTAGCGATAATTCTAAGGCTGGTAGAACTAGGCTTGTAGGTTACCTGCTTGTCTTCAATGGATGTTCATTCGGATAAGCGATATAAATCAACATATCACTCGGTTAGTCTCGCTACCATACCATGTTTCTCTCCTGACATATTAACTTTCTTCAATAACATCCATGGTAAATCTGACTCGGCTTGGGGTCTGCTTAGTCAATCTCGAGTCCATGAAGTAGCGCTGCAAACCACTTGTCTTTGAAAGGCTTGCTTCTCAGGACCAGCTTGATATACGACGAAGATGGAAACATAATTTCCAAAATTTTGGCGGCCCACTGGACATATGATCCAGGACAGTGAATAGAGCACCTAGAGCCACTGTCTCGACTGTGCGCCAAGGAGATTGTCTCCTTGTGGCCTGACTTATTTGGTCTGTACCTTGACAGCTTTTTCGCGCATCATAGCTTAACGAAGTAGGAACAATATCCTTGGTGGCTAGCTTTGCGGTTTCTTGTGGGAAGAGATCGCAGTCCATGGTTGAAACAGGATTGATTCTCGGCTGTGTATATTATTCAGCCGTAAGTGTCAGCGTGGATTCATTGCGTCAACGCGGACGTCGATTGTGAAAGTTGACACCTGCTTCAAGCTGGGTGAGGACTTTAACGGTCTTCAAATAACAAGTGCATTGCATCAAAATCTTTAAATTGTCAAGAATATTCTCAAATATCGTCAACAATAGCTCTGACTTCGACTACAGGTCTACAAAAATGGTTGCCAGATTTCCATGATAACATGACTTACTCAAACAAACTTTGATGATAAAATTTAGGCATATTCAAGGCTATACAGGTTCTGAGTTCCTCGTTGAAAGATCGATGGATAGTATACTTGAACCCCTTTGACTTCATCCTTCGCACCCAGAAAACTTTGTGCCAAAGGCAAAATCCGGAGATCTTTTGTTTACGACTAAGACGAGGCGAAATAGGGCCCGTCTTGCGAGAAGCCGAGGAGCTAAGAGCGTACTGTAATGCAGAAATATGGCCCCGGAAAATCATAACAACGGGTAGTCAATCGACCCCACTCGCCCACTTTTGGAACATGATCTAGACACATGCTCATGATCAGCCAAGGTCTTTGAGAACCGGCGATAGCTTCCACTTTTCAAGTATCCATAAGAGATCATCGACTAATTTTCTCAGCTTAAATAAGAGAACACTTGCACAAACAGAAACCCCTTTTCTCTAACAGCGAATTCCACGTGACAAGCTTGAAATTTTTGATGGCGCCGGGATCAACTTCCCTTCTGAAGGCTCAAGTTGGCCGTGGGCCAGCGTTCTAAGGTAGCACTCGGAGAAGATTAAACACAAAAAGCTCCCTCATCGCACGGAAGCTGCTCAACGTCTCCTGATGTAGATTGCCACGACTTGCCAATTTCCTCCTTCCGTCTGCATTGTAACCTGAAAACAATTATCTAAACACTAACTAGCCATCGACCCCTCCATTTGTGACCATTGAAGGTCCTCCTCCACACCTACTCTATCTGCCATCCAAGTGTCGTGTCAAAGCCCTCCTCGTGCCGACTCCTCGCCGTAGCGCATGCCACAGCATCTCCTTATCGCGCACCCGGCAAGTCCGCCCACGAATCATTTGATAGATCAACACATAAGGACCAGGATGTGTGTACACAGGGTTCAAGAAGTTAGTAATGTGGAGGAGATCAAAGAGGGGTAAAGAGGTGGTGTGAGGCGATTTTTTGTACTCCGAAAGTAGTACGGTGAGCCTGAGGGTCTTGAGGGTTGTTTCACGGGGTTTTCATGATGAGAGAAGTCAACAGACAGAAGAAATACGAGGAGAATATTGGGAACGCCAGCTTATCTCTTGCTCTCCATCTCAGACGCTAAACGCGGGATATTTCAGGGAACGCCCTGTAGATCGCTATCTATCGAACGCTACTGTAAACGCACTGGATCTCGGGGTCGCTCGGGCTGTCTCTCCCCACAGCTGCCATCAACCAGCCAGCGGCCCATCAGCCACAATGACTGGGCCCAGTGCAGGCATATGTAGAAGTAGTAATTACCTCCTACCTATGACCAGCACAGACATCTGTACAAACCCACCCCAGCTTGACCACGGGACTTGCTTGCTTGCTGTGCTGTGGTCGTGGTCTTGGCCCGTTCCCGTCCTGGCCTGCCTCCACGACCAACTGACAAGTGACGAAAGATAATTTGACCACCAGCGATTTCTCCTCGATTCCATGACCCAACACTTACAACTTTTTCTACATCTGGTGTAGACAGCCGCAATAGTGGATGTCTTCTCATCCGTATAAGAAACCCTCACGATGGAAACTATCACCATTCCATCGCCCACTGCCTTTCTGGCTTCGCCTGTCTTAAAGCCCGCTCCAGAGCCACCACCCCCTCCCAAGCACAAACCCTCCCCCGCCAACAGATCCAACCCGCCGACAAAAAAGCAGAGCGGTATAGTGAAGCCTAAGCAATCAAAGAGTCGCAATGGTAGGTCTGCTCTATTTCCTGGGAGCTTATCTTGGGGATGATAAGGAGGAATCGGGACGTGGAGAAGTGGGGATGAGGAGTGATGAGAAGTGGTATACCGGAGTGCAGATAGTGGAAGGAGAGCTTCGAAATAATGGATTATTGGTAGATTGAATACCAGATTCCATTTGCTCTCTTGCCCATATCTGCGAGTATGTTTTGGTCCTGTGAAGGGGAATTGGAGCTTCAATGGCAAATATACAGAAGACAAGCGGGGGAAGGTCAAGAGCGGGGAAACAACATCTGTAGAGAATGTCGCTGATAGAAAGTCACAGGCTGCATAACTTGCAAAGCGAAAAGATTAAAATGCGACGAGACGAAACCTACATGTCAGCAATGTCATAAGCGGAGCGTAACATGTGGGGGGTACAAGAAGGATTTCAAATGGCGGCCATTCGAGGAGACAACCTTCAACAACAAAGTTGCTCCACCGAGGCCAAAACGAGGTATGGCAATATGATGTGGCCTGAGAACACTCAATGGAGTATTCGCTGATGTGTGCAGATTCTATAGCATTGAATAAACCTCCAGAACCAGTTCGAAGCCCTTCAGATGCCTCGACAACATCAACAACACCCGGCGCCGAGCCAGATCAAGACATGTCAATGCAAGACTCCTTCTTCCACGCTGCGGCGGCGCCGACACCTCCACCCCCTTCATATACACCACCAGACTTCGATCCCCCAAATCTACATTTCGACCACGCTCCTATATTCGACATGAGTACTCCACCGTACATGCGAGAACTACCCCGCCCTCGATTCGAAGCCGATTCAGTTACGAGGAGTCTGAGCAGTTTGTTTGATGATCCCACGCCACCCAGCACTTCCAGACCGAGTTTTTCTGGCCAGTCTCCCAGACTGATTGATCTTTTGTTGCCGGGTTCAGAGTTGAATGCGAGGCCTGGAACGGTTTCTATGCCCCCAATGGTCACAAACACAACGCCAGTGATGGGCCTGTCTCCTATGATGGATCACAATTTCCTACCTATGGAAATGACGCAAGATTCAAATTTGGTGGACGATATTGAGGAGATTATCAGAGAGCCGCAGATGTCGGATGCAGATCTATGGATGTCAATACGGAATCCCATTTCCTCGAGGTCCTCAACAACCTCACCAACAACCACACGAGATGATCCATTCAACAAAATTTATCGGCAACCGGAAGTTCAGGCTGGGAGTCAGGAAATGCTTATGCTGCGATTTGACAAGCAGACCTGTGGGATCTTGTCAGTGAAGGATGGACCAACTGAGAATCCTTGGAGGACATTGGTTTGGCCCTTGGCAAGGAACTCGACTCCTCTATACCACGCAATCGCATCATTGACTGCCTTTCACACTTCGAAAGAAAAGCCTTCGTTGCGGGTTGATGGGATGGAGCATATGCGAAAGAGTATCCGAGCTCTAGCCACCGGCATCGAGAATATGAGAACCGATGAGGCTTTGGCCACCACCTTGGTACTTGCATTTTCCGAATCCTGGGACCAGCACATATCTACGGGTATCGAGCATCTGCGTGGAGCGAGGATTCTGGTCAACCAAGCCCTTGTTTCTCACAAGAAGCGGAATCTCTTGGGTGACGATCTCGCACGGCTGAGATTTCTCTGCAATACCTGGGTGTACATGGATGTCATTTCCCGTCTAACATCTGTGGACGACGATGAATCGAGCGATTTCGACACTATTCTTGCGCCATTGAACACATCATTTGACAGCAACAGTACCGAAATCGATCCCTTGATGGGCTGCGCTGCTTCCCTGTTTCCCCTCATCGGCCGAGTTGCCAACCTCTGCAGGAAAGTGCGGAAAGTCAAGACGAATTCCATTGCTATCATCAGCCAGGCCATGGAATTGAAAGAAGCTATCGTGCAATGGTCACCTCCACCTCTTCTTATGATCGAGCGACCCGAAGATCCAACCTCGGAAATTCAGCATGCGCTGCAGACAGCTGAGGCATATCGATTTGCCACCCTCCTATACCTACATCAAGCCGTCCCCGAGATTCCCTCCTGGACATCCGCTCAGCTGGCCAAAAAAGTCCTCGTTTATCTCGCGACCGTACCTCTGAGTTCCAGATTGGTCATCGTGCAGATCTACCCCTTACTCGCAGCTGGGTGCGAAGCCTACGAGAACGAAGACAGGCAATGGGTCGAAGAGCGCTGGGCATCAATGGCTTCAAGAATGTGGATTGGCAATATCGATCGATGCTGGGAAGTCATGCAAGAAGTTTGGTCGCGTCGGGATGCTGCTGAAGCTGCACGCAACGCTGCTGAGAAAGGGAAGATGAAGCCTGGCATGTCGATGATGGTTCACTCGGAAAGCAGCAAGCGGAAATTCGAAGAGGAGCTTGCTATGGACGACGTGTTCTCCTTCTCGGACATGTTGAATGGCACTTCGTCTGCTGGGAAGAGGCAAAGGAATGGGAGGAGTCTGAGTGGCACATTCTCGCCTAACGGTGGGATGGAACGAAAGCGTGTTCATGAACCGGTAGATGAAGAGATGGATTTTGATGTCACCGTGAGAGGGAGGATGCATTGGGTCGGAGTGATGAAAGATTGGGAATGGGAAAGTAAGTCATTCTATCGCTCCTTTGGAGTATCCATCCAACCCGGAAAAGGCAAAAGCTAACGCCATCAGTCCTCCTCGGCTAATTAATGCCTCGTCAACCCATTCTGTCCCAACCAAGCTCTCACGCCTTGATTCTCCTCAACCGTCCTACTTGGTCCCATCCCATACACGTCATTCCTGGATGCGTCTCTGGCTGGTGGTCCGAATCCTCCTCTCCATGGATCTACAGGCCATGCATTGCTCCTCCGCTCGGCTGCTTTCATCCATGCTCTCGCTATACGATCTTCCTTCTCTAGCCGTTCCCGCTCAGCATCCTGTGCCCGTTGCACAAATGCCTCGTATGAAGTCAGCCTCGTCGGAGGTTGCGGTCTCGTTTTTGGTGTAGGTGGATCCTGTAATGTCGATGTGGTGGAGAGGTTTGATGTCGATCTATTATCATGCTGTTGTCGCATCTCCTGCGAGGCTCTCGCGTCCGGAGATGTCGCACTGGACTGTGTGGACGGCGCAGCTGACCCCCCTTTGGACTTCCTGGATCGACCTTTGAAGAGTCCCATCTTTCTTGCTGCGTTTGAGCGTTTCTTTTTGGAGTTCTCGTTCTCGTTCTCGTTCTTTTATGTATTGCTGGATTGTTGATGATGACTGATGGACGATTGATTGACTGATATGAGAGAGCGTTTCAGCGAGGTGTTTGGTGTATGGCGTATTTTCCCCAGTGTTTTCGTCGTTTCTGTTGTTGTCCTTGGTGGCGGTGATGCTGGCGGTGTGTGGGTACAAGATGATCAAAAGAGGTGTTGCGGTGTGTTGGGTCGGCTATAGAGTACTTTCTCTTTCTTGTATTTCCCTTCCTTCACTTTCACGAGTATATATCAGAAACTGCCAGAAGCGAGGCAAATGAAATATAACAGGTTAAATCCAATGCTTTGAAATCCAATGGCAAGATCCCAGAGAATTCTCAAATTTTATGTCGAATTCAAAACTCCCAAGGCAGGTGAAATGGTTAGGCTGTTGGTTCCGTGATTAAGTAGCTCCTCTCGCTGGGGCCTGGTAACGTGCTGGGACGAAACTGCTTTGTAAGTCCTCGACAACACCAAGATTCGTAATCCACGGCTTGCCAAAATGGACGTCCCGTGCTCTTAGCGGGAGAAAATCAAACAGAAGGTCTGGTGTGGCATTCTCTGTCAAGAGCAAAGATCCGCGCTGTCACGTTCGCGCCCTGGATGTCTTCCGACAGTTTGTGATGATGACTGGCTAGCTGGCGGCTGGCGCGCTTTGCTGGGAGAGTGTAGCTTGAAGGGTGATCTCGAGTTCTGACTTCCTCTCTTGCAGAAATGCTTTTGAAACTCTGGGATATGGCGAGACTTATATGCTGGAATCGTACTATTGCTGATATTGGTGACGCCGTGAGACTGAGTAATAGAACTGAAGCTGAAGCCGATCAACATGTGCTAGCTGAGAAGAAATGGTTTCGTATGGATGGCACGAGAGCGATTTACGTACTGGAATCAGAAATGCCAAGACGTGAGATCGGATTCCGATTTCCTGAACGCACTTTCGGAACTTGCCCAAAAGAAAAATAAAAGTTGATACTCTTCGAACAGCGAATGAAAAGATATAGGATTTGAATCTTCTTTTAAATTCCCGTTTCAGCTGCGCTGATTCCTGTGCCCGAGGTGTTGGCAGTCGGATTGAGCGGCTCTCCTTACTGGCGGTGGTTACGCAAGCGAGGTGAGATGACGGTTGGAATAAGCTTTCATGAGGAGCTCGTGGGAGTGAATTACCGAGTCCGAGGGTGATTTGTCTGACTGTATGTGGTAATCTGGGGAAGGAGACGGGGAGATGAGTGATCGAGGATGATAATGACAAATTTGAATATGTGACGAGGCTGTGATTCTGGGAATGGGATGAGATCATATGGAAGTGGGATGAGAGTTTATAAGTACAGGCGCAAGGGTATGTCTTAGATGAGACAACAACTGTTCTATTAAAAGGGTGGGTATGGAAGTTCCAGCCTGATCGAGGGTGAGAATCCATCGTGTTGTCTAACACCATCTAGCAAGCGAGTCGAGCTGAAAGGATAGACAAGGATAAAGGGTAAAATCGGAACAATACTTTCAGGCAATGCACCTCGCGCTGGGCTTGGCTTCTCACTTTGGCTTGAAATTCATATCCTTGTTGAAGCGTAGAGGCTTTTCTTTTGGGAGTTGGCATGACTTGTGGCGTCTATAGTGCAATGGTGGGGGAGAAGGGGGGAGGTCTCCGATAAGCAGACGAGACCTACGATAAGAATAGGGGGTGGGAGAGTAGATCATGGGTCTTGATCATGCTTTGGTGATGAGCGATATCGGGGTCTTGATACTTGAAGATGGGTAAAAATATGTTTCCTTTGATGTGATTTGGTGATAGGCGACGGAGCTCCAGGCTCTAATACATAGATCCAATTTCTAGTATGCCTGTTGGTCTGCTGAACCTAACCCAGAAGATTATTTTCACCGTTTTCATTTATCAATATCACCAGACCTAAAAGTGTTTACATTCCATCATTGAACCCCTACCAGATCCCTCCCAGCCATTTATTCCATACGTCAACGTTGCATCATCAAGGTACGTACAAAACCAATGACTTATATCTCTATAGTCCTCATGTGCCGTCTATCGAGGCTGGACAAGCTACCATCTAGCATCTAAACGATGGAGCGAGCATAGCTGAAAATCTGGATGAGGAGAATTTATATATTGTTTAGAGGTAATGAATAGTTAATGATGCTGCTGCTGCTGATGATGAGTGGAGGACTGAAGCTGCCTAGAAGTGAGTAGCGAATAATCAAACAGGAGGATTTTCAAAAAAGAATGTGATTTTGCATATCTCGTTTTACTTAGATGCGATGCTATCAGATTGTGGGAACTTCACTACCTATACCACTTTACAGACGATCCCAGTGTAACCGACGTGTCAAGTTGTCAATGGCCTTCTTTATTTCCTCAAACCATCCGACCTCTGAAGATGTCGCAGCGGGGGCCGGCTCACTCTAGAAGACGATCGTGATACCCAAGCGCATGCAGTTCATAGATCTGGTAAGAGAGAAGGGCAGCACCGGGTTCTGCTACTTGAAGCGTCCCTATTTCTCCCTCCTGATCAGGACCGGAATGGCCGGCCTTCATGTGAGCTATCCCAAACTCCTAGGATCGACAAAACGCCTACCCAAATTGCTTTACATGGCTACCTAACCCAAGTGGACAGCAACATTCTCGTTGATGAAGTCAGCGATTCTAGAGCTTGTTAGCAATCAAACCTTATTCTCAAAGGGACGAGGTGACTTACCCGTGAAGGAAGAAACACGAAACAATAGCAGCGCCTCCGAAAGCGATGGAAACAAGGTAAATCTCAGGATAAGCTGTCTTGTAAAGCTCGTGACCGGCCTGTTGGATTGCTGCAATGTCCACGGGGTCTGTGATGTTGAATTGACCCGCGTATGCAGAGAAGGGGCCGGCAGTCAGGGTAGTGATGAGCTTGGTGGTCGCGCCAATAGGGTCCAAGCCAGGATTGAAGCCGTGGATGATGGCTGGAAGGGTGAAGATGGTAAGGTTTCCCATTGCTCTGTCCTCGATGTGCTTGTGGAACAGATTGTAGAACATGGAGACGCCGATGACTTGACCGAAAGCACGGACAACAATGGATAGAGCGATGGATGTTCCAATGAGAGTCTCTGGACTGATGATGGAGAAGACGACTTGACTTGGGAGTAGAACACCGCCAACACCGATGAGACCAATGACCAGTGGTGCCCATGCTGTGTTGATGTTCTCTGGATCAATCGCAGCCATAGATCCAAGACCTGATTCAATGTTAGCCGCGAAGTACCCAGGACTGGGACTAGAGGTATACCCACCAGCCGTTTGAAGAACGCAAAAGAAAATGAGAATCCATTGAATCCTCGTCCTGAAGACAGTCATCAAGCCAGCACTGATGATAGCGCCTCCTGCAATACAGAAACCGATGGGCAGAAGCCATATACCAGCGTCCCGGAAAGAAGCTCCGTAAACGGTGTACACTTGGATGGCCCAGAAGACGACAACGGGAATGAAATTGACACCTGATGTGAGGCAGAGGAAGCAGATGACGAAGAACAAGCGCTTATGTTGAACCAGCTCTCCGGGGAACAATGGGTACTTGGCAACGAACTTTTCGTAGACGACGAAGATAAGGAGGAGGCCGAGTCCAATGGTGATGCAGGCGATGACATGAGCTGAGTGCCATGGATATGGCTGATTTCCCCAGTTCAGTCCAACCAGGAATAAGGTAACACCAGAGATTGAAAGGAATGCACCGATGAAATCGATGCGCTTGAGCACTTCGGACTTGCTCAAGCCGAGAGAGTTGACTCGTGGAGGAGGCTTGTACCAGATGGCGATGATGACGAAGCCAATCAAAGCGAGAGCTCCAATGACAACTGGGACGTATCGCCAGTTGTGCTCAGCGATGAGCTGACCATACAGCGAGGCAGGAGCAAATGGCATGAATCCCATGACGATATAACCGATGGTGATACCGCGTTGAGAGATGGGAACCAGTTCCGTAACAGCCGCGATGGAAGTGAGCAATTGAATACCAATACCCACGCCCGAAATAGCCATGGCAGCGATAGCGCTAGCGATATTGGGAGATAATCCCAGGAGAATCATAGAGACAACAGTGAACAGTAGACTGATGAGGGTTGTTAGTTTGCGACCGAGGAGATCGACGAGTGGTCCAACGAATGGTACAGTTGAGCCGACGGCGATAAATTGAGCAACAATGAGCCAGATGGCCTTGTCTCCCGAGTCGAGATCATAGGCAATGACCGTGAAAAGCGTGATGAGGAAGAGAGGGATGACCTCTGCAACCACGAATGAGATACTGAAGCCCAACATAGTCATGATAAAGCCGAAGTTTTTCTTGTCTCGTTAGCTGCCACCTCAGAATAGCCGTCACCGTACATACATACCTTGTTCTGGATTGTTGACGCGGTGGTTTGGGCATGAGCCAACCCATTTCCGCTTTCTAATTTTGTGGCGTCCATCGTAGGACTATGGTGAATGGCAACCGCCTTCTCCTCATCAGATTCGGAACGTCTGGTGGCAGACATGGTGGCCGTTGATCCTTTTGCTGATGGCTGTAACACGTATGTTGTAGGTAGAGAGTCAAGTGGATTGTGAGAATCTAAAAATCTGGTGAGTCGACTCAAAGTTCGCAGCCGGCCAGGTACAGCTCAACACGGGGTAATTAGACAAGGGCGGTCAGCCTTTATCAAATAGTAATTTCCCCTCAGAGTCAATAATACCTCGGTCGACGATCTGCATCATTTGTTCCAAGAAGCCTAATCTTCTTAGTTCAAGGAACGGAATGCAGCCGTTGGCTGTATTAGAGTTAGAGTACTGACTAGTTTGTGCGCCTTAATTATGTATTTTACGATAGATTGAGCTTGGGGTGATCTGGGGATGTAGCGCCAAAGCTAACAGCTGAAAGTAGCCAACCGCATCGCGGTAATTTCAACCCGGCACAGCCAAGCCCCCTGCTGGCATCATATGAAGAATCGAGTCTGGTCGAATCAAGTCTGGTTGCGCGCTCTGTTGGCTGGAGACCGAGGAGGTGGAGAAAGGGAAGAAAAGCTGGAGACGAGACACCGAGGCGTGGCTTGCTGCGGGGTTTGCGAGGAGGCTGAGTTGAATGGAGATTTTACTTATTCTTTGGGATTGACTTGGCTCCCCAGAACTCTGAATTAATGTCTGGACTCTTGAACCTTGGTGACCCGAGGTGAGGTAAGTCTTACTATAACCAAAACGTGGGGAGTGAGGGCATTCCGGAGAATGTGTCGCAAAGGTCTATTGATAGAAGTAATTGGTGTTCAGTGAGCAATTATTGCAAGAGAAAAGGATTTGACACGCGGAAGAGGCGTCGAAAGATCAACACTGTGCACTACACCAACTCCCCAATTCAGTATCACGTCGTACCGGTCGATGCAGGTGACATGTGCCAGAGCCAATGTTGGTAAAGTTTAGATCCAAACCTTTTAAGCAGAGGAACGAATCACAAGGGCAGCATCTGCGGCGAAGTAGGATGGCTGTGGTAAAGACGGGCTCGGAGCTGACTTACTACTTTAACAAAGTGGACTGGTGTTTGGAATACCGATTTGTACCACACTTGTGACTGACTTGGCAAAGTCAAGATGTTGGACTTTTTGAACCTGCCCCCACACGCTCACAGTGACCATGGTTGTTTGCGCGGCACATGCCAGAGTCCATCGATGATCAACACTGATTCGCGGGGAAAACCTGGGTTTAGACACGAGCCTCAAGAAATTCCACTGATGATGAACAGACGGTGACATCTATCGAAACCTGGAGTTTGTGGAGCATGTTCGGCACTTCCTCACAGTTGCCGTGGCGAAGGTCCGTTTCGAGCCACCGCATGCCAAAAATGGGTCCAGACTGAGTATCTCCGGCCCTTCCGATCTCCAAACGGTTGTAACAATCCTCATCAGCTGCCGTGACAAGAGACAATTGCAGGACAAGCATGTCCCCTGGGCGCAGTGCTCTAAACACAAGTGGCGTCCCGAATATGTGCAGCATTTCTGTTTGATCCTTTTCACTCCGTCCTTGTCGTTGACCGCCTGACGGCTTTTCATCCTCCGAGAAGAGCATGCAAAATTGTGTTCTAAGACCCTCCCTAGCCGGTTGCATTCGGATTGAAAGCAGGTCTTCCAGTGGGTTGCTAGCAGCTGGAGTTGCTAAAGTTTTGTTTTGTTGGCCGACAGAAACAAACTGACATATGTGGATGAAAATAAGAGTTCGCACGTAGATATTTTGAGGTGGAGGGGTGACGGAAAAGCTTCCTAGGAGGCGTCATTCTCCTCCTTTGCCAGGTAATGCGTCTCCAAGCCCAATCGCCAAGAAGACTGACTCTCCACCACCATCCTCCTAGCTTCAGGATATGCTCGCAGATTCACAAACGCCTTGAACGATATTCCAATGTATTTTCGGATGGTCTGGAGACGTTCGAGAGCGTTCCATGTCTGCCATGGAGCTCGGCATCGATCGCAGACCTAGAGTAGTCTTCCTCCATTATCCTCAAGCTCTCCAATCTCCAACCAACCCGAACATGCTGATAGTGTCATGCTGAACCCCCGATTCATTCTATTCCGCGTCCTTGTGCTTAGGTCTCGTAGGCCTTGTAGGAATCACTGATGTCGGAGTCGTATCTGTTAATCGAGAAGGTCCGGCGACCGTCAGTAGGCCCTCCTTAATCACCCGCCCTGGAACAGCATTCCTACCGACGCCCCAAAACACTTCTTGTGTGGTGCGGCGATGGCATCATGCCCAGCTCGAATCTATATGCCCATCCTTCTGCCTGGAGCGGTTGTTCTGTAGCTGTGCTTGGAAAGTGTAGCAGAGGGCAGCCTTCGATTTGACGCGGCAGGACTCCTGGCAAGCAGGACGAGATGTTCGCAGATCTGTGAGACATATTTCGAAGGAGAGGAAACGATCGAAGGGGGTCTCAAGCTTTCTATATCGTTCAAAGAAGGATATACCGTGATCTAAGGTTCAGTTGGGCATCTTGATATCCATGCGAGGCGGTGGAAATTTGACCCGATGCCGAGGCTGCCAAGGCTCAATGTATGTCAGCCTCGCCTCAAAACAAACATCCATCCCGTCCTGACAACATGCTGGACTCCACTCCACTCCCTTCCCTCTTCATATGATCCACATGCTTGGACCTCGCTTGGCTGCTTGTTTGGACGACAGAGATGCAGTCCTGTTCTTCTCGGTAAAGCTGGTGGAAGTAGGTATATAAAATTGAGGGAGCTCAAAATGGAGAGATGCTTAGGGCCGGGGATGCTGTGGAGCAGAAAGAAACTCCCTCTCATGTCATCGATTACCCCTCCCTTGCTCTGCTTCTCCGAGTCTCAGCCAGTTGAGTCTACCGCTCCATATTTCCAAATCTATCAGGAAAGTAAATCCATTCGTTACTCTGAGATTCGGGGTTTCCTCCGAAGTCCGACGCTTGGCTGAACGACACTTCGTCTCGCTCTAACCACTACACTTTGAAGCACATCTGCAGAGGCCTTGGGCCTGGGTGTGTAGCTTCCTAACCTTCCAATGCCACTTGCTCTCTCGTTTGGATTTGCAGCCGAAGGATTTATCTTTGAAGGACATTCGTTCTGTGCTGCCACTAAACTTATATCCCCTCATGATGGAAGACAACTTCATACTGAAACTAGCTCATCAAACCCCTCTATACCCCTCCTGCTTAATTTCCACCAACTCCGACCTCGCAATCTTCTTCTCTTCCCCTCTAGTCCATATAAAGAATGTAGCCACTGAAAACTGAACCCCAGTGAAGCAGAAAGTTAAAGAAATAGTGCATAAAAGAAATTCTCAGGTTTTTGCTATACCGAAGTTTAGAATAGGGTTTCTCTCGTCCCTTTTTATGAAGTCAAAGCTGTACGGAGGTACAGCGGTTAAGTGTTATAAGAGGGGCGGCAAAGGATTACCCTCGTTGTCGCGACACTTGCCTTTAATAAGAAGGACCTTTATTAATTAGAGGCCCTTTTTATGAAATGATATTACTCCTTAAAGGCAAGTATCTATAAAGCAGGAGCAGGGACTTGCGGCCCCTCTTATAACGCTTCACCGCTATACCTCTGTAAAAGCGTCAAAGTAATTAAATCCGGCCGATGAAGTCCTTCGATTCCCTTAGCAACAGCAATCACAAACCAGGGTTTCTGTTTCCTATGTCCACCCTCTTTGAGTTCTGGAAACTCATAATCATCAGTCGCCACTTATCATGATCAACTCGGTTCTCAAATCCGTTTGTCCAAATCCCTTGATGAACATGAGTCGTCAACCCTTTCAATTCCAACGAATAAACCCGTCTACATTCGTACCCTGCATCGTATCATATACGAGATCAGCCATCTTTCTGGTCCTCTTGAACTCTAAATTACCCCCTTGAAGCTTGAACAAGCTTCTCGTATTCAAAAACTTTTGCCCATGGCGTGGAATTTTTTTATAATTGATTACTTTCTTTCTAAAACGCTACGAACTGTACCGCATCCAATCAATAAATCCGTGCGATGCAATGTTTCAAGTTATTAAATCATTTTTAGGGCTAGGCCCGAGGTAGGTCTTTTGATATGACCGCCAGGTTGAATTCTCTACTCGAACATCAAAAAGCAGTGTAATTAAAACTTCTTTGAAGTTTTCACATGTTCTCAATTGCTTTCTCCGTGGGTCTAAACCCATCCACAATCGGTTTTCATAGCAGTTCTGGTTGTATATTGTGGTAGGGAAGAACCTCGGATGTTTCTTTTTCAAATGACTGCACCGGCTCTTCCCACTTTTGAGAGGCCATCACTTGAAAGTTCTGCAGGAACTACGCATCATACGTATACTCTATCTAATAAGCCTTCTTTCCCACTCTATTTTTGCTAATCCTTTCTCTTCGGATATATTGTGTCTCTAGAAATGAGACATCTCTTATCTATTGAAAACTAGGAATTCTCTTAGTGCCTCGCTTCTTGCTACCTCTCTTTATGTGGTCTCAGGATTCGTTTCCTCCACAAGGTCTTTAAGTGTGAAGGTTCTAGAGGAGCGGTGTAAAGTAAATCGGAACTCCTTCTCATTTTGTTGTCCATTCCCAAGTGATTCGCTTTCCTAGTGGTTCACTTTCCAAGAAAGGACCGAAAGGTCCAGAAGTTCATTTCGCATACAAAGCCTCGTATTCTTACTCCAGTAGGCTCAATCCCACGGAGAAAAGCGAGTAGGAGTTTTCATTGGATTTAAATCCTTGTTAGGACCCTCTACGCTCAGACTGGTTTTAAAGTGGATCGCGCGGATTATCATGTAGACACGGCTCATCTATTGTACAGTTCGAATTTTCAACATCCCCTTGGGCTATAAAGTCTTCCCCCGCCCACTTCTTTTTGTATCATCAAACAATTTGTACTCACTTCAAACATCCTTCTTCAAGCCTTCACTTTGATTATAAAGCCAATCATGCGTTTGTCAATCTATCTCCTCAGCTCTCGGCTTAGCCAACGCCGTGGTTGGGTTCGTCTGTTTCGGCAGGGATGATCCTACTTTCTGTGCGGGGGAACAAGCTGCGGAAGAGGAAAAACCGCAGCGAACATGTGCGATGCTGGATGCCAGTGGTGCGGGGACGATGAATTCCCAAAGGGCGTCCATACATCGTAGGAAAGCCTATTTGTGTATTGTGGGTAAAGCTGATCCCAGATGTTTCCAATAGTGCCTGGGCCTGCCCTCGTGCAAGCGGATGCTGTATTGCTGGAGGAACCGGGCCTAAGACGAAATGTGTAGGAGAGTAGGTAAAACTCTTTGGGTAACCTAACTAGGGCTAACAAAAATTTAGTGGACCAAATTAAGTCTGCAAGGCCTTAAAATTTACTTGAGCTCAGCATTGCTTCCGATTTTCAGATGTGATGCAGAGGTTGGAGACGTTCAAGTTGGTGGGATATGCTGCAGGCATTGGACTTTTACATTCTTTTATGATTCGGTATTGCGGGTGATGGATTTTCTTCACTTCGAAGGACTCAACTACTCGTTCACGATTATTGATAGGCAATTAACAAAAGAAATTGTGCTGCTTAAAAACTCTTGGTTCTATATTATTAATGTTTATAAGGCAGGAGCGCCGTATTCATAATTAAAGCACAAGCACGACATTCCCCCACACGACACACAGCTCCGTGCCAAGCGCCCGCTTATATGATCATTCTCTGACAGAAACGTCAACAGATCTAAAGCTCTCATTTCTGAGGAGAGAATGGGTTGTAGTTCCAACAGTCTCGGTACCTTCCTAGGCTCCTCATCATCCTCATCCCCATCCACAACCTTCCTCCCTCTTTTTAAATCTTACCGCCCTCCTAGCCCTACACAAACGCCCAACCTAAAAACCTCTCATCGCCAATTCCATCGTTCGTGTCTCCTCCCCTCCCCTCCCCCCATTCCTCTTTTACAAAATCCATCCCTGTCAACTCCTATAAATCATCACCAAAATCATCACACACACACATATCGCTGTAGAAACTCCACGATTTAATGAGTTTTACACGCCTCATACGCTACGCGATCCACACATTATCATCTACTGCGCCGATTCCCCGGACATGGATCTGAGGGCAGCTCATATTGGACATTCACAAACCCAGATAGGTGGAGGTGCTTCGACTGGCTCGCTTGACATATTGTTTCTTTGTTTCTTTCATTTATCCCTCTTTTGATTTTCGTATTCACTAATTCCGACCTTTCGCTTTCAATGCTTCGATTTCAGAATACCAAGAAGGGCTACTAGGTTCGAGGGTCATAAATTGAAATCATTGCAGCTTCCGGTATAGCCCATCAAAAACACACATCCATCGCAGGATCTCGCCGAGTTGATCTCATACATCGACAGCCAATACATGCACCACATTCGCGACAACTTAGTCATAAAGATTGTCTTCTCCATCATCGTCGTTATCCAACAAGAACAAAGATATTATGTTCTGCCTCTTGAAGAAAAAGAAAACTGTGTCCTCGCCCAAGTCTGTGCTTTGCCTGCACACAGCGTATCACTTTGCCCAGCCCAAGTTCAGCTTAGCTGCCTGCCTCTACCTGCCTCTGCCTAGACCTTATTATATTCATCTCAACCTGCCCACGCTTAGCTTATAAGAGATACTCAGCTTGCCTTAATAAAAAGAGTAACAGGCTAAGGCCAAGATAAGGTTTTAAGGTACTATTTTCGAAGGATTTAAAAGTAACTTTTAGGTAATAAAAGATATATAATATTATACCGTGTTAACGCTTAATTCATATAAGGTAATATATTCGTATAAATTACAAAAATAACTTTTAGATTTTAAGAAAGATAATGCCTCCCTTTTCTCCATTTTTTTTTATTTAAATTTGGCTAGCTGTAGCACACCTCCCTCCGCGTACTTTTTTTTATTTAATTATAATCAGTCTGCCTTAGCTTGGTTAAGTTTAAATTCATTCGCTTGCCTCAGCCTAAAGCCCCCCTGCTTTTACCTTCGCCCTTTAAGGGGGCTAGGTTGTTTGAGGCTGGGCGTTTTCTTACGCTGAGCTCTCTTGTACAATCGACGAGGAGAAGCCTTTACTGGGAACTGAAATAGAATGTTGTAACCACTATATCACACCCCTGGCTAGACTCATAGACGACATCTTCATGTACCAAATCGTCGGTCGGCAATCACTCGAGCCTTTTCACCTATGGATCATTGATATCTTTCCTCAAGTCATGGATGGCCAAGGGCTATGCATCCGGCTACGTGTTATAGAAAAGAGACTATTGAATGAGCTGTTTTGAAATGACAAACTCTACGGTTAGGTGGGATTGGGAGGATTATGAAGGCTGCATATGGTGAAGGTCTAATGACAGTTCCGTTGGTGACTCTTTTTTGAACCCTTTCCAGTCGTTCCAAACAAGGTGTAGCAAAATTTGTTGCGATTGGAGAGCATTTTTAGCATTGCGTGGCCGGCACTGCTGCCTTGCATAGTATTAATTAATCGAACGAGTTAATCTTCCACGCTCTCTAGTATCGTTTCGTCTTGTGCCCTGAGTAGTGCTGACCGATCTTTTTGTTTACTCTCGGCTAGCAAAAAGGGCACGGGGTTTAGGCGGACTTAATGCAGCTGAGTGGCAGAGAGACTTCTTGACGTCAACATGTGCCCATGCTATTGTTATTTATTTCTAGGATTCTGTAAATTCTCCCTCCTACATGTTCGATTCTTTGGCTTTGCTTCTTTGACAAACTGTCGATCAAAAATGTCTACTAAAACCATCGTTCTCGTCACGGGTGGCAATAACGGCATTGGCTTTGCTGCTTGCCAGCTTCTCGCTTCTCAGCCCAACTACCATTGTATCATGGCCAGTCGGTCTCTCGAGAAAGGAAAGAAAGCGATAGAATCGATCCAGTCTTCAAATCCGTCTCATTCAGTCTCTCTGGTTCAGCTGGACATCACCTCCGACGCATCCATTACCGCCGCCGTAGAGGAAGTTAAAACCAAGCATGGTCATCTAGATGTTCTCATCAACAACGCCGGTATCTGCCCCGTGGATTTCTCTCGCTCAGTCCTCCGCGACTGTCTGGAGACAAATGCAATCTCACCAGCCATGGTAACCGATGCATTTGCCCCGCTGCTGTTGAAAGCAAGCAGCCCTCGCATCATCTACGTCTCTTCAGCACTGGGATCTATCCAAAAGCGTGGCGATCCGAAAGATCTTGCATATAGCGAGGCCTATAAAGCATATCGCATCAGCAAGGCAGCGTTGAATATGATTGTGGCATGTGATGCTTGGGAGTACAGAGAAAGGGCAAAAGTGTTTGCTTTCTGTCCTGGCTATGTTATTACGGATTTGGCTGGGCTGAGGGAGGCGAAAGAGAAGGCGGGCGTTGCGAAGAGTCCGGATGGCAGTGCAAGGGGGTTGTTGGCTATTGCGGAGGGGAAGAGGGATGAGGAGAATGGGTTGTTTTTGCATGATGAGGGGGTTGGTAAACTGTATCCGTGGTGATATGTGGCAGGTAGCTTGTTATGGATATTCAATGGAATTGAAGTTGAGTCTTATGGATAAGGGTCTGAGTCATGTCTGATTTCATCGGAATTTTGCACATAGAAGTGGAATTAGAGGAGGATATGGATGTGATGTGATGTTTCGTTTCACAAGTTGCGCAGATGTGGCTCTGTCTCTGCCAAGGCGGAACTCGAGAACCCAAGCCTCGGCTTCGAGATGCCAACCTCGAATCCTCAATTCGTCGAATCTCCAGTCAGTAACACGGCCACGCCATGAATCGGACACCCGTTCACTCTCCTACCTTGGCAAGCTGCGACTATATTCTCTCCAAAAACGCCACTTGCGCGTGCGGTGTTGGGTACGAGGGCCCGAGAAGCCTGACATTCGGAGTACAGACGCCTTTCTCATCAGCACGAAGGCTGGGCGCAGAACACCCCTCATTTGAGAAATCCCGCACTCCTGCCCATCTATCTGCGAACGCCTCCGAATCATCGAACGCACCGCGGAGGACTCCTTTTGCTGTACTAACTGTACAGAGAGGCTGGCTGGGCATGAAGCTGGGAAGGAAGGGAGGGTTCCATGGGAGTTAAGGATTTGGTCAATCAGTCAATGAATGCCACAACCGAACTGCTGTAGGTGGAAGAGGACCTGCAATTAATGGATACCTACGGATGGTTCTGTATCATATGCAGAGAGAAACTCGCAATTTCAGTTCCGGAGGGCTGTCCCCATTTCCACGGAGGCGAATCGTCTACGAGCGCTACTTCAACTGCAGAATCAACACTATTGCGAGAAGAAACCACTATCAGATACTTTGCGAAGGTAGGGGAAAGAGGACAGGACCTTCGTGCGCGGAGGCAACACCACACATATAGCCACTACATTTTGAGAAAGCAGAAGGTGGTGATGGGAGGAGGGCATAATATCTACAGTCCGCTGCGAATCCCAGCGAGGCCGAGGCTATGGATGTCACAAACGGATCTGGGGGATGTGAGGTAAGACGAGAAGGACATGGCGTTCAACCATTTGCAAGCTGTCCTTGATGAACACCTAGGAGTCATTACGATCTGCAATGAACATCTTGCGTCATGCATCATGCGCAGACGAAGAGACGTGCTGACTCCCATAGCTTCATAATCCATAGTAGACGAATATTGGCAGCTTCTGCCCGCTCCCAAAGAATGCCCGGGCACCTGCATTGGGAGCTTGTCAGAGCTCCAGATCTTTCGGATGAAGTTCTTGCATACTCAGCAGATGCTAAATTGAAACCTCTAGCGTATCATGAAGCTGATGGAGCTTCTAGCCCTACGCGATCGCCAGGAAGACAGCAAGGACAATCATTCGGCTTTTGCCCAAACTACATGCCGGGAGTTCCCTCACGAGGCAGGTGTGTAAGTTCGTACGTTTCCTGGCTTAAAGTCGATGGGATTACGAGTGCTTTTCGACATAGATGCTATGAAAAGGAGCCCTCCTCGCATCTTCATCTCCAGTGCAAGCCCGTTGGGGATCATTTGCTTGGGAGTTTCCAATGCTCGGGTAAACCAATCTAGCCTACTGAAGCCTGGGTGAGCGCCCAGAACAAGATTGAAGCTTCTAGAGGGGAAGAATTTGCTAGCAAATCATTGGGCCTTAAGCTTATGGAGCGGTCCTTGAGGCTATCTGAACAATGGCTAGGCCTCTAAGGTAGTAGTTGTTCTTCTAGTCGTGGCGTCCACTCAAATACCAATTGATGTATCCTCCAAGCAAACAGCAGGTCTCGAAACCCATGGTGACCTTGATACACCATCAGATGCCCGTCGAAGGATCGTAGTTCGAGGCATGCGAAAGCTCGATCCAACTGTTTTTCACGCTATCTGTAAAACTTCTAGCCTGTCGTATCGTCGCATCTAGGTCACTTTTAGTTTTGTTTTCTTATTGCTCAATCATTACGCCTCGCCCATTAGTGGTGGCCTAGATCGCGTGCCATTTTATCGCTCGAACTCATCCCCAACCTCTCTCTAACTCCAAGTGGGGTTAAACCATCCCCTCTTGCAATCCTGCATATCCCCACACAAGCCATCCTCGATAAGATAAGATAATATCGGCCATTCCGTAGGATCTCGATCTCGGACTTGTTCTCGAATAGGTTAAAAAGTACCGTATCTTACATTTAGGGTTTGTTGATTGGATCCAATGCTCGGTAAACCAATGGGAAATGATCTGGGGTGGATGCGCCAAGTGCTGCAAAACGAGGGCGGGGGAGTAGATCTGAGCTAGCCGTGCAGCTACAAATTGAGCTGAGCTTCCCGTCCGAAAACCCCAGAATTCTAGCAAGCCTTTTCGTGTGTGCATATTACAATCATGGATTTCAACAAGAGTGATCCAGTGATGTATGAGCAAAAGGGTAGAGATGATTCCCCCTTTCAACGCACTTCTTCAGATGAGGGGGATGTTGAAACTGTTGGCAACCTTCATCGTTCGTTGAACAATCGGCAGGTTCAAGTAAGTTTTCGAAACTTTCCTCTTCTTTCCTCGGACAACTTGAGGCTTCTTTCTTTCAATCTTTTGGTACCATGTCTACAGCACTGACACTCAGTACAGTGGATTGCTATCGGTGGTTCCATTGGAACAGCTCTCTTCGTCAGTATCGCCTGGGGATTGACAGCCGGCGGTCCTGGTTCTCTCTTCATCGCCTTCCTCTTCTACAGCTGTGTCATCGGCTCGATCAACAGTGGTATCGCTGAAATGACCGTCTTCATGCCCGTCTCTGGATCTTTCCTTCGTTATGCAGGCGTCTGGGTCGACGAAGCCTTCGGATTCATGGCTGGCTGGAATTTCTTCTTATACGAAGCTATCCTCATACCTTTTGAGATATCGGCACTCTGTCTCGTTCTACAGTTCTGGAGGGACGACATACCTGTTTGGGCTGTCTGCTTAGGCTGCATTTTTCTCTACGGCCTCATCAATGCTTTCGCCGTTGGCTGGTATGGCGAAGCAGAGTTCTGGCTCTCCTCCGGCAAGGTCATCCTGATCTTGATCCTGTTCTCCTTCACTTTCATTACAATGGTTGGCGGCAACCCCAAACACGATGCTTATGGCTTCCGATATTGGAAAACACCTGGAGCCTTCGCGGAATCAGTTACAACTGGTTCGCTTGGCAAGTTTGAGGGCTTCTTGGGCTCCTTGTGGGTCGCTGCTTGGACAATTTGCGGTCCGGAGTACATTGCTATGATTTCTGCCGAGGCAGTCTATCCCCGTGTCACAATCAAGCAAGCGTTCAAGACAGTGTAGGTACATCTCTTCCATATCTGTGTCTTCTCACTAATGGCTTGCAGTTACTGGCGTTTTGGATTCTTTTTCATCCTTGGTGCTCTCTGCGTTGGCATTTTGGTGCCATACAACGATAAGACGCTTCTCAATGTCCTCGATACTCAAGGTACATCTACCGGTGCAGCTTCACCATACATCATCGCTATGCAGAACCTGGGTGTTGGTGGTCTACCTCACCTAGTGAATGCATTGCTAGTTACCTCCATCTTCTCCGCCGGTAACACTTACTGCTATATGGCCACTCGTTCTCTGTACAGTCTTTCTCTTCAAGGCCAAGCCCCTAAGATCCTCCGCCGCACTTCGAAGTCAGGAATCCCATGGTTGTGCTTCGCCATCACCATGATCTTCCCATTCCTCAGCTTCCTCCAGGTCAGCGCCAACTCGGCACAAGCTATCAAGTGGCTCATCAACTTGGTCACTGCCTCTCAAGTGTTGAACTATGTAATCATGGGCACCACTTACCTCTTCTTCTTCCGTGCCCTGAAAGCTCAAGGCATTGATCGCAGAACTCTTCCTTACCGAGGTATGTACAGTACACTTCTCACTCTAAGACATCTCGGCTAATTTGATTGCAGGCTGGTGCCAACCATACGTCAACATCTTTGGTCTGATCTTCGTCAGTATCATCGTCGTTGTACAAGGCTACTCCGTCTTCTTGCCAGGCAACTGGGACGTCGGTAACTTCTTCACATACTATACCATGATCTTCGTGTGCATGCTACTCTTCGGCTTTTGGAAGATCTTCAAGAAGACCAAGTTCGTGCGTCCAGAGGAAGCGGATCTCGTGTGGGAGAAGCCAGCCATTGATGCGTATGAGGCTGGTATTGACCCGCCTTTGGGCTTGTGGGAGGATATCTGGGTTTCGACTCTTGAAGTGCTGCGGATTAGGAAGAGGAAGAGTGTGAACCAGGTGTGAGGATGTGATCTTGATGGGTAAGTGAGGTCTTGTGTGATTATGCTGGTTGTGTTTGTTTGCGTGTGCATGCGTGTGATTGAGTGATTTGGAATGTACTTGAGGGTTGCCTGATGCGCCTGCCCTATGTAAACTGTCGTCGCCCTATGCGCGTTGATGATCAATGAATGACACCAGATTTATATGATTATGACTAAGCAACTACGTTCTACAGTATGCTTTTTGTTCGTGCTGACAGGTCAGCGGAGTCTCACTGCTGTTGCAAAGCAGGTGGGCAAGTAAAGTGGAAGTCATTGATCGTGCCCGCGTAGTTCCAACTGTGTTGTCTATCTGCTTCACAAATCTGTGCGGCCTCAACGAGGCCCGTTGGAGGGTTGCAGCCTTGGACTGTACTCTATAAGCATGTTGGTGCCAGCATCCATTGGCCCACTTCCACAGTTTTCCCGTTTTGCGGTCTTGCCACATTGCTTTGCATTTCAAAGAGTTGGCTCAAATTCGAACAGCTTTTCATCCTCTATCTAGTGGATCTATATTCAATGATGCCAACCACAGCATTCTAGCTAACCTCAACATGGACAGACGTGTAAGAGATAATTTAGCGGCTGAGGATGTTCACAGCATCGTATCTCTCTTAGTACATGATACCTTAATTTAAATTTCTAGATTGGCTGCTTTGAAAAATACCAAAAGGGTGTATCTGGTATGTCTTCTTAAGTATTCTGTACGCTCATATACGCCATGGGCTGCTGGCTCTTTTACCAGTGTCTTTCACAACCTTTAGAGTTCAGGTCTGGTCGCAAGAATGAAAGCATGACTTCGATACCTTGGCCAAGTCTTGCACCTCTTCCACTCTTCAGCTCAAATTCCCAAGCTTCCATCTAGAAGTAAATACCGTGGGAGGAAGCGACTTCCAACACCACACAACAAGAGAGGTCGCAAGTCGCATAGAGTGAGCCACAGGGGACTTGCTAGAGTTAGCAAATAACAGATCTATTAAATCTAAAGATATCATATATCTGAAGCTTACTAAATAATGAGGGAGATATGAGGGAAAAGATGTATTAAATAGAATATATGTATGAGTTGTTCTTGTTATATAAGGTTCAAGTGTTGGTCTCTTATATGTAAGAAGAGTCGGCTCGGTCATGTGACAAAGAAACACCTAAAGTTCCTCCTACCACAGTACTAGCATATTCAAGGCAAGATTGTGCATGATCTAAGAATTTGGATATCAGTGAGGTGGTATTTCACGCTTCAGAAAACTTCTTCGGAATTCCGGGGGTGGGAAAGCTAATAATACTAATATCGTCAATCGTTGAGGGTTATGGTGCATGATCACAGAAGAAAATGAGATGAGTCTGAGGGTTGGGGCATGGCGGACTCCTCGAGTTTAATTTGATATTGGGTTTGCTTGGATTTCTGAAGTCACGGGACGGGGTGGAGGATCACTTGCGTGTCATACAAGCTGCAGATCCCTCCCTCATGCCCATACCCTGCAACGGAAAACGTGTAAAGATCACTGCCTCTCACTCTATTTTCCCTCGTTACGTGGTATATGTGGTGTGAACAAATGTTTTGTTACTTGCACGGCATATGTCGCAGCTGTTACCTGACGTACCTCTTCCGGTGCTCATTTTCTGCTGCCCATACATGTTAATGAGCATTGAGACTGACCAATAGACCTGTAGATATTCTTGGCTGGAATTTTGTGCTTTGAGAACAACGCAGGCTTGGCTTGGTTAAACTCCAACAAGCTGGTGATGAGGTGATGTTGGCTATTTTGGTCAATGCTTAAGGTCAGCTTCCCATCCTTTGACCAGGTCACCATCCCGGGAGCATGGAGAGTTTTTAGATAATAGCTCGTTAATATTAAAACAGGAATCATCCTCTTCGTCATCCTTATCGTCATCTTCAACAGCAGCAGCACCACCACCACCAGAGACACTGCCTTCCCCAGAAGCAACACCAAAAGCCGTAAATCTACATGGTCCAATGTAATCAATGTGGTCTGAGGACAGTATTCAAGCTGCTTGGCTCAGTAGACTCGAATAGTTAAGTTACAGCATCTGCTAAGATGAACAGTGCGGTGAGTAGGTAGGTTGCATCCCCGTAAACAGAGAAATTTGAACGCCAATAATCGCTAGCTGAGAAGGTTCCGTCACAGCAGTGAAGAAATATAGACTAGGAGAGATTATTATACATCCTTCATGCCACCAAAGGCTTTCATGACACGCAAGTTGAAGAGCAAGTCACCAGGATCCTGGTACCATTCCCGACACAAAGGATGGGGTTGGATCAGGAATGACAACTCACCGTATAAGACAGTACAGGAGTCCCTGTCCTTTGAAGTAAATCAATGTGGAAAAGAAAGATGGGATAGGTCTTTCTTATAGTCAAGATAAAAATTTCATAGGTGATTGAAAGTGGTTCAGAAGAACAGCTGCGACTGTGTGAAAGGTGAACGTGTTAGGCGGAGCTTCTATAAACTGCTAGGAAGAACCTGCGAAACATATTTATAATTCATGATTCAATGCTAGACAGCTCAAAGATAGATAGATGCGTGATGAATTAGGTGAATTCGGATGCTGGGCAACAGGAGGAGGAAAAACGCGAAGGATATCGATTCGCGCTAGCGCTGGGAGAGCCTTATTTACTTCCCGCCTCCTCAACGTGATCTTTCTCCCCCAACCCTCCCTCCTCATCTAATTTCTTAAAACCTAACCATAACCTCCTCTATCTCCAGAGGTCACTCTTCTGGAGCCTCCTTTTCTTTGCACTCTCCTGCTCCGCGCCTCGACAACAAGCCTTCTGACACCCCCAGAGATCGCTTCTCTGGGTTGACACGTCAAATAATGCCACCACGACCGTAGCGTCCAAGGCGTGCCCATGAGTCACCGAGGGAAACTCAATTCAATGCGGAATGTAAGTGTTCACCTTCTATTGACTTGCGGCAAAGATTGACAGGCTGCAGCACGGCAAGAGCGTGTGCAATTCCTCGAAATCCTTCGTGGAATGGTTGCAGAATATCCCAACCTCCAGATCCCCAAATACATTCCGCAAGATATCATTGATGCGGGTCAGCTTCCAGATGAGTGGCTCAAAGGCAAAGAATACCCTTACCGGTCATATGAGGAACTGCTCCCCGAAGTCAGAATCGACATTGAGAATCCCTTGGAGGGGCGTGCAAGATTCGCCGAGAGTTCAATTCACAGACCTCCGGCAAAGACAGACAACATGACCTTGCTAAAGAAATTTGCCACGGTACGATTCGTCATGAAAGGAGATCTGACTGATAGTGATTGCGTCAATATGTTGCCGCAGAATATACAGACACGGCGGGACGACGCATCATTGTCTGAGTGGGCGAGATGCATCCAAAAAAGTAGGGGTGAGTCTGTCAACAAGATGGTACCCAGCATGGGAATGGCATTTCTGATGTAAGTTCAACTCTAGTCTTGGGTTCTCGGACACGACTGACACTGCATAGTTATGTCTTGGATCAGGAAGAGTTCTTGGAGGAGCCACTGTGCGCATTCGACACCCCGGCGGATCGAAACATACATTTTGAGAATCTTTCGCCGCAACCAGATTATCGTCCCAGCATACCTGCAAAGACTGATGCCAGCGCTCGACCTCCCATTCGTGTACAGCACCGCAATCTACCCAGATTCAACATGTCAACTTCGGAGAATTGATCTTAATGCAATGAAGCAGAGATTGAGAGTAAACTTCAACTACAAGGTCTGCTTGACGATGAACTTCCTCTTCGAGGGTATGATCAACTGGCCGGTCGCCGACTTGGATGCGAACTACGGCATACATCAGTCATGGGTAAGTTGAATCTTCAAATGAGAATGTGCCGCCACTAACATTATTGCTAGGCCACTAACAAAATCCCATCAGCCATGAACAATCACAAGATCGATCAACATGGGGTGGATTTGGAGAACATCCCTGTCAGAGATGTTTCGCGATTCGCAAGAAGAATGTTCTGGCACCGTACTGCTACAGATCCTGCTCCTCCTCCTCAGCCGGATCCTGCTGCTCGCCCCAGTTTCGGAGTCCCCCATCAACATCGAACTGAGGACGCCCTGGAGTAGATCCAGGTCCATCCAACAGAGGAGAACCAGCACCTTTCCCACCACTCGACCCAACTGCCGATGAATCGGATTCGGATGATGATGAGGAGTCCGAAAGGGAAGGATTCTCTGATCATGCGCCCGCAGTGCCAGCTGCTGAGGACGATGACCGTATCCATGGTTCTGCGAAGAGATGTGGGCCACATCGCGATGATCATATGTACTCTGGCTCCCCCTCAAAGCGGCGTCGCTCTCGCAAATACAGAGCTGATGATCCTGAAGATGATGACAGCGGAGATATGGGTGGAGATATGGGCGGATACTCCAAGTCGGCGGGTCTTGGTAATCGAGGTAGTAGCGGTAGCAGGGGTAGTAGAGGTAGCAGAGGTGGCAGAGGTGATAGAGGTGCTTGGGGTGGTAGAGGTACGGCATGTGGAAGTGACATTTGAGTTCTGGGGTGGTGTTGGTCGATAGTTTGTGGTCGCTCTTTCTTGAAATGGGGGATTGAATGTGTGGGCAAGGAGTGATCGGTACGACTGCCATGCTGAATGGTAAAACAAGCAACAAACCCATCTCTTCTTTCCATCTCTAGAAATACGAGTTTCATCATATCCAAGGCGACTAAATGTTGGCTTTGGGGTTAAGATAGGATAAGAGACACAATCGTTTGGTGAAGTCGTGATGGATGGTCGAGAGAGGCTGCTGATACAAATCCGTACGTGATGTGGGATTGAGGTTGACTTTTTGAAGCAAACCATAAAGGCAAAGAGTCTCTAGAAATATATTTGGCAGGTTTAGTAGGTTAGCATGCTATTCCACTAAATTTCTCAGAGATCCTGGTGGGATGTGCGTCATTTCGCGGCGCGTTTACAGGAAGGGGGTCTGGAATACTGGTTTTTGGGCGGTTCGACATGATTGCCCAAGTCTGATTCTAGCCAAATGACAAACCCGACTTGCGAAAGAAGAATAGATAGCACTTCAAGGGGAATTTAAACGATATCAGGATCCAGGAGGTCGACAGATTGAAATGAATTGTAGATAGAAAAGGTAGTGGATATTGAGAAGGGATGCGTTTGGAAGATGGGCTTGTTTCGGTGACATGCGCAGATAGACGACCCTGTATGGCTAATCTGCTACAGATAGTGGTATAAGATCTGTCTCCAGCATCTCCTCAACAGTCGTGGTGTAATTCGAAGTCTTGGAGATTATCATGTCACGATCAATGCAATTATGTCACTTCGACGATGGCTCACTAAGACGGGTCAGTCTCGTAAAGATGACGAAGTACACTACAAATTCAAAGGGGATCAATACTGGCTAGCGAATGATTACCCACAAATATGTATGTCATCAAAGTACGAGTGATTTGATGTGAGTTATGGGAGATAAGTACCCTCGTCTGTATCACTTTCTAGAGAGCGCGCTCTTGAGTCTACTCCAGAGGCCTCTCGCTGGAAGCTTAGTTCCAGCTTCCTCTGTCAGAACTTCAATATCCGATGCATCATTCTCATCCGACATATCCTCCTGCTCCACTACGTCCTTTTTCTCGATGCTGCGATCATGCCAATTATCCATAGTGAGACCATGCTCCCAATGCCTGCCAATATGCTTGAGCCTCTCGGGCCAGTTAGTGTTAATCACGTCGCATATTCCACACTGCCAAAGCCCGTTGGCAGAATCCCATTCAAATCTCGAGTTTGAGCGTAATTCCTCCAGAGCTGCTGCCGTGCAGAGATGGAAAGCTCGGAGATGTTGAGAAAACTGATCTTTTCGGAAGTATGTCCGCATCTGCGCGCTTCTCTCGCGACAGCGATCGTACTTATGGTTTTTAAGATGAATTGTCGTTGGGTCTGGGTGCCAACAGAAGATGCAGGGACTCGACAGAAAGCGATCGGTATTGCAGCATATCCAGGCTTGTTGGGGTTTATGTTTAGTCGTTTCCTGTCGCTCCCAACCGTATCGACTGCTGTACGACTTGTCGCAGAAGGTACAGTAATATTTCGGTGCAGGAAATTTAGGAGCCAAGTCCGAGAGTAGCAGTCTTGGACTGTATCCTCCGCAGAGACATGTGATGAGAACTATTCTTTCTGCGGCTTCCTTGGTTGTAGTATGATAGTTGTGGCGCATGCACCCAAAACAAGGACATGCAATGGTGATAACGGAGGAGCTCATGTAGTGGTAGACAGAAAAGGATCCCAGTTCTTTGTTACAGGTCAAACAGGTGACATGTGTAACTGAAGTCAGCAGTGAGAAGAGTACTGTGTCTTCGCAAGCTGAACATTCCAACTCAATACACATATTCCGCCGAGGTCGTTCCATGCCTAACCTGACGCTGGAAGATCGTCTGTGAGCCTTTTGCCTGCGTCTAAATTCATTCGATCCAGCACTTCGAAATGAGTAGCTGCTATGGGAGGAATGCATAGAGCCAGCAGACGATGTAGAGGCGCCATCTCCGGACTGCAATACTGCTGCTTGTTGCTCTCGCCCCGAGTTGATTGAGACTTTGGCTGAATGACTGATCTCGCCGTCTTTGGTCGCAGCTCCAACGAGTCCGAGACTCGGGTCGTCATCACATTCCATCGGACTTGCCATAAATCTCTCTATGGGAGACTGGGAGGATGATCGTTCCTTTGAGAGCAGCTGCAGCCTCTCTTGTGACAATGAGAGATAGAGGGTTGCCTCCTTCGTGAAGGTGTCAAGACCATTTTGGCTAGGACCTGCCGGGGTCAGCGCACAATCCCGAAGCGAAAATTTTCGAGCTTACCTCTGCTCTTCTGTCGCTGCCGAGCATTATTGTACCAGGTATGGACGTGTTTCTCCCTGACACTGAGATCCGCCGCAATTCGCCTCTTTTCGGCCGTGGACGGTTTGGGATTCCGCAAAAATTGCTCTTGTAAGTACGCAACCTGATCGTCGGCCCACTTGTGTCGCTTCTTGCTGCTTATCGGATTGGGGTCCTTTGCAACTGACTCGTATAAGGGGGCGCCATTGTAAGGAAGAACGACCGTCAGATAGCCTGTTGCATCGATGTTTATCTTTCCATCAAACAGTTCCTTGGCCAACTTTGCTGAGGACAGAGAAGAGAATGTGAAGACTGCCGAGGCGAGCTCTGATGTCGCTGTTATCAAATGGGCTTCCTCGAAGTCATAGCACCATGCCATGAGTGACGATAAGTTTATATTGGTGGTCTGCTTTGGGAGTCCATGGATGATAATGGCCACGGGAGATGACCAGGTAGATTGATCATTGAGGAGTTTTTCGGGCCGCATTCTGGAGATTCCGGCATCGTGACTTTCTCCAAATGGCTTATCTAGACTTTGTGCTAGTATTGAGAGCTGTTGATCCCCCATTGGAAGCGAAATCCGGGAGTCGAGCTTGTCGGCTGAGACAATATCTCGGGCATCACCTGTTGGCGAAAGAAGGCCCATCCCATCCCCAATACTCTCCGCGGTCAGCGCGGCCACCGCATCTGCATTAAAACCATTGATTGAGTTCTGTAATCCTTCTGTTGCTCCCCGTCAGTCAGGTCCTCATGGCCAATGGTCGTACCCGTAGAATCAAGTGCAGCCTACCGTCATGATCAAGGAGCGTGAAATCGAATTGGTTGTAATCGAAGAACGCGAAACCCGAGGCAGGCTCGGAGCCTGTCATTGCATGCTGGGCTGCAGCTTCCATAACTTTCCTCCCTCGAGCTCAAGCGAGGTCTCGTGACAACGGCTGGCAAACAAACAGCACGTCCGACCTTTCATAGAAAATTAGGATTCTTCATGAAGGACTTGAGACGAGGAAGAAGGTCTTCCAAGAATTGAGATGCGATGTGATGCGGCTGAGCACCGCCCTGTTTGCTGCAAGGCTGGCGCTTAATGATTTTCACCATGGTGCAGAAGTCATCAGTGGCTGGTCACGTGGACCGCACCACATCCTGATGAACTTCACCACCGGCCCAGCAGCACCGCTCGTTCATTGAAAACAAAAATCCACTTGCAATCAAGACATATAACCATTGGCCGCTAAAGCCTACCACTAATTATATATGATTCCACCACATTGCTGATGAACTGCACCATATGTCTTGTCTCATCAGAAACCCCTCATCTTAGCGTGCAAATGAATCTACAGCTTGGAGCAGAGGTATCTAGCAATCTCTGATGAAGTTCACCACGCCCTGATCTCATTATGAGAAATGGCATGATGCAAACTGAGCTTCAGAATTTTGCTGTATAGCAGTCACCACAATTTCTTTCGACTTGATGACTTTCACCACAATCTGCACCGAACCTCTTTCTACATCATCGTCGCACCATCGCTGAAAGCTTTACTCAGTAACTACTCAACCACTTCCGCGGGGCGTAGAAGACATAAACTCGACTGGAACGACCGGTATAAGAAAATGCAGACTCCCCGATAGAATGCCGCAACTCGCAACATGCCAACATCTAACTGCAAAGTGCTGTCGTAACCCAAGCAAACTCCCCCGAAGGGATGAAATTTCCAATCATGGGTAAGTGTTCTCTAGACTTCCATCTCGTGATCCGCGAAAAACTCAGAGAAGATCATTCGACTAATAACAACCACAGATTCGAATTCGACAGCTGCATGGATTGCAATCGCATTTGGCTCAAGTTCCACTGTCATAAGTCTCTTTGGGCTGTGGATTGTCTACCGACAACAACGTATCTTGAAAGGTAGGTTCTCAGTAAACGGAGAGCTCATCAAGGACCGCCTGTGTATCTAACATATGATCAGAAAGATCCCAATTCTGCATAGCGACATCTACTGCCTCGGGCCTGCTAGGCGACCAAGAAACTTTGGCGAGGGGAAGGAATTTGTCGTTCCAGCATGCGCTGCTGCTGATCTTGCTGTTGTGTTCGGAAAATGACTATTGCGAACGGGTAGTGCAGATTAGCAGGGATGAAACGAGGAAGAACATGGTCGAAATGGATGTAGCTGAGGTGGCTTATGCATATGCCTGAAGGTAACCTCCTGAGAATATGCATTTGAGGGATTCTGCACCGACTCTTTGGGGACCTCCTTGGACGAAAGGCATCTTTAGAATCTCGTTCGGATCCGGGATGAAGCCAATAACGACTACTTGCAATCCATTGATAAGACCCAGGTCTCGATCGAGGCTTTGCAGCAGGTCAACTTGATCGCCAACCGCCAGAATGAGCTCCTGAGGGAATCGGTGGTCGTGCAGCAAGTCTTTGAATTCTCTCACTTTATAGGAATATAATGGGAGATCTCGGCCGTTACTTCTTATATAAAAAGAGACTTTATAAAAGCTTCTTTAATTTCGGTTACTTCCTAATTGGAAAGTAGCACCAGTGGTTGCAGGAATTCGTCACGCACTAAATAACGGAGCCTCTGAAAGTCATAACTTTCAAAAAGTTATAAAACGTATAATCTCTTATAAATATAATTCAAATTAAGAGAGTGAAATTAATTAAAGTAAATATAATATCTATTTAAATATTATAATATTTACTTTTTATTTTTTTTATTTTTTTATAATAGTTACGTAATTACTTTTAACTAATATTTAAGAACTAATTCTTTTATAAATCCTAAATATATTTAAAATAAAACATTATAAGCTTAAATATTAACTTCGAAAAATCATTTCTTATAAGTTTCAGGATTTTATAATAATATAAATAATATTTATTTAAGTATTAAGATAGAAACTTTTGCTTGATTTTAATGGTTTCTCGCCTAATTTTAGCGTGCGTGACGAATTCCTGCAACCACTGGCGGTAGTTTAGCCGAGACTGCAAATGAGGCTCTGGAAGCTCTAAACCGTCCCAAACTTTTTCTTTTAATTTAAGTGAAAATTAAAGTAATTCGAAAGTCAAAAGCCCTAAGTTTCCCTTAGATTCAGCCTCCGCATACGATCGTCTTATTAGCCTCAGTATGTATTACCTCACCCCTACGGGAAAACGAGACCGGCGGGTCTTATTCAATTGTTTTACATAAGCTATTCTTTAAAGTTGCCTCGAGGAGTGCTTTTCTAAAGCCTCCTTATCACGGCCTGGGACATGTCAAACAGCTGTGATTTTACAATACTATAGGGACAGGCCGTTACTCGGGTAAGACTTGGGGTTAAAGAGGAATGGAGCATCAAGAGGCACTCTGCGTTGTTATGTTTAAAGGAATCAAATAGGCTCGTTGGTGTAGGTTGACATGGGCACAAATCTTGTCGCATCAGATAAATCGAGGCAACGCACAGATTAGACAGCGGGGTCAGGGGCGTTTGCTTTTCTGTCTTATGATATGGGAAAGGGTCCCTGAGTTTGGGTCCTTCTTTGAAGTGAGGGAGAGCGAGTGCTTATTTTCCGCCACATATTAGCAGAATGCGGAAGTGCACGATTGGTTGGCATCAAATGCCTGGGAAATCAAACGTTAGGCATGAAAGTCCTCTGAGGCAATGGCACCTACCTCTGCAGACGCAGTTAATGGCAGCCTGGGGTTTCCTACTACTGCCCTTGATACTTTTCATCTTGAAGGCGGTTGTGCTGCACAAATGGCCCTAACATAACCTCTCCCCTTAACGTTAACTTGCCTGGCCCAATCGGACCTGTCACGCTCGGCGATACACTGCCTGCGAGGCTGCCCCTGCCTTGGCATCATTGGGATCTACATGCTCTAGGTCAGCTTTACAGGGTGGTAGATCAATCAAGGTAAAGGGGCTAGATGGATATGATTGGGGTTTGAGAGCACTGCGTGACCATGGGAGGTGGTTATCTGTCCCCCAAACTCACCTTAAAAGCTTAGGAGCAGAATATATACCAACAGACAAGTAGTCTTTCAAACAAAGACTAGCAAGAGTGACTGTTTTAGATGGTGGAATTATCCTGGCGGGGTTGTGACACATGGTTAGGGCGTAAATATGCATGACACTACCTCAGTCGGCGGCTCGATTGACAGGGGAAGGATACATCCTCGTGATCTTTAGACGGAACATAGGCCCAATTCTCATTGAAGTGTAGGTATCTAATCCTGCTGGAATCGGCATCTCGGCATTTTTTTTTAATTAAACGATAGCCTATGCTGTTGATTGGAGTTATTCGGAGGTTCAGGCGCCACGACGGGATAATCAGCAGATTCCGTTCTCCAGGATTAAGAGGACAATGAAACAGAAGTCCTACATTGGTATTAGTGGTATGTTTGAGGGGTTGAATGTATTCCGTTGATGTGTTGGCTATAGATTATGAGGTTGAGAGCACATCGAGGAAGCGAGATGATCTGTAAATGGTTAGAGTAATAGGTGGTACTTGGACGCATTGGTGAGTAACCTGCGAGGAAATTCTAGTGTATTTAGAAGGATTTCGACAGTATAAAGTGGTTTCCTCTCGGGTGATAGGAATCCTCGGGGTTGTTCATAAATAAGCGGCTTAAAGGGCACACTGTAGAGATTGGTGCTTCATATTCGAGATTGCATCGGAATCCGTGACGTTATGGAGGAATTTATCCGCGTTGGCATTATGAACCTATTCCTAGCTGGATTTCCTCTCTCCGGGTTGGATAGAATAAGAGGAGGTTTATTGGACGTCGATGATTTAATGTATTGATTCCTTCGAGGCGAGATGCATGAACCTTCCGTTCTTCTGTATTCCGAAGAACGAAAATACTTGGAAGAATTGGAAGATGTATTACGAAATCACTTAGGAATCAATTGAGTTCTAATTAGTCGTTTGTAGTTCCGTAGTGGGCGTCCTCTCCGTAGCTGAGGAGATACTTGGCAGAATCACTTAGCCAGCTTGCCCGGTGCTAATGGAGGTCTCAGCCACGAGAGTGACATGAGCTAGAGATAATCCGATAAATGTGGAGGAAATCCTATTATCACTGAAGTGTTTTGGGACTCGGCGTCTGCAAGGATGCTTCAGCATGCCGCAGTGTATCATAACATGGCCGGAGGAGAGAGGAAACACAACTAATCATAAAGTAGCAGAGCAAATGATCAAATGAGAATGTATGTAACTCACCGAATACTTTCCGGACGAGTTCTCTTACTGGGTGTATTAGCCGAGGTTGACTTGATCCGAAATATCGTTAAAAGGAGAATCGATCCCACGGACCTCGAACTGGAGTATGCGGGCGAAAAATGAGTTCTGGTTCTTATGTGGATGATGGGCAGCAGTTTTCTCGGAGATAATGCCCTGTTCTTATGTCCAGGGGTGTGGGAGAAGCAGGCTGTGGAAGAGCCTCATCCTGGGATCGATTAACAGAGGGTCACAATGAATATGTACGGATTGGAAGAGAGCATTGACGTCGGATGAACTTTTGGATGGCGAGCGTCCTAAATTTGGTGGCAGAGGGTACATCATGATGGGTTGGGGCTGGTTCACTGTTGCTGCGGCGGCACATGGCAGAGGTGCACTTTGAAAGGAGGTAATTTGTAGCCGAGTCCAGGACACAGCAAATTCCAATAGGTTGAACAATCTATGGAATGATCTCTTGAGGTGGTGTAATGGTCTTAAGGTGCTCGAGGTTTAGATCTGTGGAGGAAAAGGTACGGAGGTTGCTTTGGCAAGGGAGCGAATGTTGTTTTACATAATGTGAGACTTGCATGCCTGGATCTGGTGGTGCGAGAGGAAAAGTCGTGGCTCTTTAATCTGTCATTCTTCTATACCTCTAAAGAAGATAGGGCATTCTCAATTATATGACTTGTCGTGGTACATCAATAAGTATAGTGAGAGGCTCACTGAGGATTTGGGGGCTAGGGAATAGCGGAAGGTGGTACTTTCTGGTGTTATAGGAGTAATGTCGGCACACAGACGGAGTGGAATAGGCCCCGAGAGAATAAATAAATTAATAAAGAAAGCTCTTGGAGATTATTAAAATATCCCCGAGGATAATGTGAATGTGACTGAAGCTTCATGACTATGTGTGGCCTGCAACTGATGTAGATTTGAAAATTGCGCACTTGTTACGGGAAAACGTCTTAGTAATCCTAATATAAATAGGTTGCTGGAAAAATATGACATGTCGTTTGCTGTTTCCGCTCAGCTACAGACAGGTGTCTCACAGAGATGGCTGCAAACAGGGCTTGCGATAATTACACAGGCCGGAAAGGCGAACTCATCTATTGATGGTCTCAATGACTTCAAATTAGCAGATTTAAAGGGAAAAACTGTTATATCTTACCCGTACTATCGTCTTTTCCATTGGGAACGTATCATTATAAACAGAAGGATGTTAGGCTATGATTCTGATACCACGTGACCTTGGTCCTGGGTTTTAATAATTTACCAATGTAGGATACTTTTAGGAATTTCTTGCACTGCTTCTTATATGACTATTCACTAAGACTAGCAAGGTAGAAAGAGATTCCTCTCTTGTAAGGAGCAGCAACAAAGGTGACCTAATTTCACGTGAGTGTATCACTTAGGGTTCTGTTATTTAAGCTTGAGAAAAGGCTTTGATAGGAATGAATAGGAATCGACGGAATACATAGTAAGAGAGATTGTCGTTGTTGTTATGTATGTAAAGATAGTTAAAAGGCAAAGTTTAAGAAGTTCCTCGGAGAAATAAGCTTTGAAATACATCACAGAAGATGTTAGGAGCTGTTGCGACGTGCCGGAAACAAACCTCTCATACTTAGGTAGTCTTGTTAGTTGCGAAACAGAACAGGAGGCCAAGTCACTAGACATATCTTGTACATACGAACCAAGTAAACAAGTGGACACGCCGAGGACGTATTGGCTGATTGTAGGCTGTTTAGGCATATACTGATCCAAGAGGAATATATTTAGTTATTGGTCAGTTCCGGGTAAACAGTTTATACATTGATTCCTCGGGTTAGGAAGGGATTCCGGTTAGAAAAGTTACAAGGGAGATAGTACACCAAGGGCGGGACGCGTTGTATAGCTGCGGTTGTGTAGCATGCATGATACCAACTAAACAAATAGTTTTGGACACTCCCTAACGGGACAGGCCACGACCAGACCATGCTTCAGTATGTGATCGAGGGCACGGAGGATGGGTGATTATCTCCGAATACGTGGTCAGCTGAGGGGACGACGGAATACCAGCCACGCCATGGCAACGATTTGAAAATTGGCAAGTGGCCATCGTACTTCTCTTTAGCTAAATGGAAAGGTTGGGGAGCTTGATATGCAGTAAGGAAGAGAGGATCTACTTGAAAGTCCCGTGGACATGGCGAGGATGATGGTCAGTGGTCGTCTCGGGGTTTGCTTCGCAACAAGAGGTTCTACCGGAGTATGGAAGGTTTCAAGGTGTCGAATCTAGCGATGAGATGTCCAGCAAGGGACTGGAAGCGCTAAGACAGGGTTACTGGTAATCAGGGGACTATCATAAGGGGCTGGTAGGAACTAAATGGAGACGGACGTCACTTAGACGATGACCAGTGGTGCGATTCTGGAGGTTGACGAGTTTGCATTGTAAAAGGTGCGTGATGGAAGATGTGTCGGTGGAGGGGTACAAAAGCGGGAAGACCGACTTCTGGGTACGGATGTAGATGTGGAGTGTGAGAGGAGGGGTGCTATCATCCATTGCTGCTGGGGAATCTATACCATGGGGTACTTGGAATGGATGGAGTGAGCGACGACTTGATGTCAATTGGTGGCGTTTGAGCCATCTCACAAGGGTGGATTCAAGGACTACGGGATTTTTGCTTACCTTTGAGTCTGGAATCTGGTTCTAGCTTGAAGTATCTGTTAGCTGGCCTAGTAAGGTATGCCTCCACCTTCATGGAAAAGGTCGTCATCATCCAGCACTTCGCAGGAGTTCTTTGTTGATGTCAATGTTTTGAGCCCGGTAGTGGTCAAACCTATGTATGGCATCCTGGACTTTTTTTTGGCAGTAAAGATTTTGTCCACTGAATCGCAACTGGTTTTCGAGCAGTTGATTTGCTAGCGTACCCAATCACTACCTCCATCCACTGATAAGTCGTAACCTCATTGGTAAATTGCTCTTGCTTGATTCCCTGTCACTGCTGCTCAAAACCTGGGATTGGAAGAGGATGAGTTTTCCGCTGTGGGGATACGAGGTGCTCATTCTTTGAAAGTCTTTCCTCTGTCAAGTCCACAACTTTCAACAGAAAATTTGCCGTCATCCAGCACTTGGTCTGACTATCTCTGTTGGCCGCCTTACTTGAATATCTGTGCTCTTCAGCATTGACATCGCTGTTGAGCTCGTGTATAATATTTTAAGCAACTTTCGGCAAAATAAGTTAAATTGTATGAACTTTACTATGACGGGTTTTCGAGAGAGTTTAATCTACTAATATACCTAATAATTATATCTTCTTACCAGCCAGTATGATAAAATTCAAGAAAGGCTGCAATACAAGGAGAAGAAGTTGAGCATAGAGTATGGAATCACGTTTGAGGACGAAGATGTGCAGGAGGACTCAAAATCCGCGACGAAGACAGAGAATGGCGAAGAAGACAAAGTGAAACAAACCCCATTTTGAGACCACGCATGAAGCCGATTGTAGTTCCTTGCCATCTCAGATGATCGCGACAGTTTCAGTTTCAAGATCTTGAATCTGGAGTTCGTCGAGGTATGCACCTGAATCCTGGGACATGATCGCTTGGGACAAAACTACTTGGCGCTTAGAGATATAGGCCTTGTGGGATAAGCCCATCTCTTGGAGAAGATGGGTTTCTTCTTGGCATGCTTGATGTTGTAGCTCTAGAGACAAATTCTTCATCCGTTATGTACTGAACGCGCTGTTGGCTTCCGGAGTCTGTCTATTCTGTCTAGTCCGGCCTCAGAAACGCGTTGACGCCCTCGCTCCTGTCTATGAAGACCTTCTAGCACGCTGAAAGACGTCCTCAGAACTTGCTCTGGACTTCGTGAGTATGAGCCCAAAACCGAAGTAACCTCGTCCGCAACCATTATAATCATCTACCTCCTTCTCTTCACCTGAGTTGATACAACGAGCGATCATAATTAAGAGCAGCCACAGTACCTGGCGTTGTTCGCCTTCTTCGCTGTCGAACTCAAGCAGGTATAACGTTTATTAAATTACTTTGCAATACTGACTGCATGACGAAACGACCTGGGAAGACTTTGGATAGGTATTCTAGCTTCTAGAAGAGCTTTATTCTCGTTTGTCAATCTTTAAGAACCGAGCTCTATCAAATCCCATCATTTGACACATTGGCAATACAGAACGTTATTCAGACTCTGGCTTCCCAAATTTGATTACTATATGAGGACTTGAATGGTTTGATGGAGGGATCGGGAGATGTCTTCAGAGAGAGGGAGCGATGGGAATGACGCTGATGGTTGGAAAGGGTTCTGAAGATCCCGCAAACCCCATGAACTGGCCGAAATAGAAGAGACTGGGCCATGTAACTATGGTTGCTGTTATCGTATTTATAGTGTCAGTATATTACAATTGCGCGTCCGAGGAAATCAATTCTGATTTGCTGCAGAAACCTCTCGACCACCATATCCGCTCCAGCCTCTGGCGTCATTATGAATGATTTCCATCAAAAAAAATCTAATCATTAGAACCTTCACAATCAGCATCTTCCTACTGGGCTTTACTCTTGGCCCCTTGTCATGGCACCGCTGTCCGAGCTTTACGGGCGGTTGATTGTGTATCATCTTTCAATCGCCACTTTCGTCGCGTTTCTTCTGGCCTGTGGATGGAGTCAAAGTATCGTCTCTTTCCTGATTCTTCATTTTAATGCTGGATGTGCGGCCTCGTCTCCCTCGACAATTGGTGGGGGAACAGTAGCAGATTTAATTCCAGTTCAGGAGAGAGGAGCCGCGATGGCCATTACCGCTCTGGGGCCAATTTTGGCGCCTGTGATCGGCCCTGTTGCTGGAGGATTTATTACGCAGAAGCTTAGTTGGAGGTGGACATTTTGGATTGTGGGTATTGCCGTATTTATCCATCATTTCTTAGGGGAATCGCACTTAACCGTTGAGAAGGCAGGAACTTGGCTTGTCGTAGCCGTGATCTTCATGCGGGAGACATATGCGCCAGTATTGCTCGAACGAAAAGCTGCTCGATTTCGAAAGACAACAGGAAATGAGGAACTTCAGTTGAAAGGTCGTGGGGATTCGTCACCGCTTGCTTATCTTGGACGTGGATTGTCTCGGCCGTTGAAGTTGCTGGTTCTATCACCCGTTGTGCTGCTGCTGTCCATTTACGTCGCGTTTGTTTTTGGGTTGATGTTCCTCTGCTTCAGCACGTATTCCGCAGTATTCATAGACCAATATCATTTTTCGGTCGGTGTTTCTGGATTGACTTATCTTGGGCAAGGGACTGGCATGGTCATTGGTCTTGGTCTGTTTGCAGCCTTGAGCGACAGAATTCCAAAAGCCAGAGCAGCAAAGCTAAGGGAGAGATGACACCGGAAGAGCGTTTACCACTGATGGTATAATTCACACCAATTATACCAATTGGGTTCTCCTGGTACGGATGGACCGCGCAGGAAAAGGTTCAATGGATGGCGCCGATTTGTGCAACGAGCTTTATCGGCCTCGGCAATCTGTTTGTTATGGTAAGTGCTCTGGGCCATTAGTTTGTTTCCCAATCTGACATTTGTAGTTGCCGGCTCAGATTTATCTAGTCGATGCGTTTGGATCTGGGATGGCTGCTTCAGCTTTAGCTGCAAACTCACTCCTGGGATCTTTGTTCGGCACCTTTTTGCCTCTCGCAGCTCCAAAGTTATACTCACTTTGGGCTACTCACTTTGGGCTACTCACTTTGGGCTATGGATGGGGTAATACCGTGTTTGGGTTTTTGGCTTTGGATTCATGCCAGTGCCTGTTTTGTTCTACAAATATGGCGCGTATTTGAGGAACAGATTTCAAGTTCAATTTTGATGAAACATACAGATACCTAATTCAATGGATATTTGGTGGGGGGAAGTGTTGAAAAATAGTGGGGGCCGATTAAACTGATTTGTTGGTGAGTTTGGCTATTAGCCGGTTCCCCTCCTATTTTGCTCGGGGCTCGCTAATAGTCGGGCTAAGCAAATATTACGGCTAAGCAAAGGTATCATAGCTCAAATACGCCAAGCCTCACTTTTACACGTAAAAACGCGTTCTTTTATATCACTTTCAATAATAATTAATTACACCTAGGACATCGATTTGACCTAAATTTTCTATAGCTCGCGTTAATTACTTTAGTAAATATACTACTAAATTAGTATACAATTCAGCTTTCGTAAAAGCTAAAAAATAAGGACTTATTTACTTAAAAGAGCTTTTAACGACTATCGCATAAATATTTAACGTAAAACTAAATACTCTTCGTTAATTTCTCTTTAAGGAACGCAAGCGGAAAAAGCAAAGGAGTATATTAAAGCTAGATATCGCGCTAAGAAAGGGTGGCCATAATAAGGTTTTATCGGCGATTTAAAAAGAAATTATTTTACGCTTTTATAAAGAGCAATAAGAGATTAATTTAAGAGCGATATATTCTATAATTAAAGCAGCTATTAAGAATCTATTAATAATACGTTTACAAATTATTTAAATAAGTACCTATTAATATTATATAAGCTTAATTACTACTCCGTCTATTATCGTCAAAAGCCTAGTTTATACGTTAGATTAAAGAATACCTCGAGCTCTATATAATTAATATTACGCTTATAAAGGTTAAACGAATAGAGGCATACGATATAAAAGCTATTAAGAAATGGTTTTTCGACTTTCGTAAAGAGATAAAGAGATTAAAAATACGTTATAGCTATCAAGTGCTAAATATAAACGAATCAGGCGTACGAGTTAGCTGTCTTACTTTAGAAAAGGTAATCGTACTTAAGTCTATTATTAAGCTTTATATAATTACTTAAAGTAGTCGGAAGCAGATTACTATAATAAAGATTATACGAGGAAATAGAAAGTAAACGTTGCTTTTATTTATTATAGCTCTTAATAAATATATAATAAAGAATTAGATTTCTGAAAAGCTCCTCGGTAAAAAGTATATTAACTTCTCTTCTTCTAGTTATATTAATAATATTATAATTATAAAATACGGTAATCACTTAATTAAGCATATATACGCAAGACTAAATAAATAATAAAAACTTTTACTCTTAGATAATTATAAATTATATTATTATTTGCTTTTTTAACTATTCTTTAAAGAGAATTATATTTAACTTTAATACTTTCTCAGCTATTTTATATATATACTTCAACCTTTAAATATTAGTATTTTTAGGCCTTAGAAGTATTACTATTTTAAAGCTATTAATTCAGCACTTCGGAGTCTCGATTTCTAATATATTATTATATCTTTATTTAAAGATCTTATTAAAATACAAGCGAATATTATATAAACGTATATTATTTATAATATATTTAAGAAAGCTAGAATATAGCCGTTAAGCTATGAGGCCAGAATTAAGAATATTAAGAGCTTTAATAAGGAAATACTTAAGTAAAGCTCTTCTCCGAATGATTTATAATTGCCTTAGCTACCTCTATTAAATTTAATAGAAATTATTTAAAAGATAATAATAATTATAAAGTCTTTTATTACTAAGGATCTTACTTAATTCTTAAATAATATAATTAAAGTTTTCAAGTCTATTATGAAAAAGACTTCGGTCCAATTATAAAAGGCTTACTTTCAGGCTATAAAGCACGCTCTTTTATAGCAAAAGATATAAGATAATATTAATCGTAAGAATACTTCTCGTCGTATAATTAAAAGCAAGGGATCTTTTAATAAAAGTATTATATTTGAGTTACAATTTTAAATTAAAACTAAAGAAGAGATCGAGCAACTAAAGAGTAATAAAAAAGCTAAGAGGCAATTATTTATAATAATTAACAAATATAAAAAGTCTCTCCGAATACGCGGAGTAATAACTAAAAGAGCTAATAAAATCAGATTTAAGGAAGCTGCGAAGTATCGGAAGCGTAGAGAAGAACCTTTTCTTAAGTTTTTTATACTTAATCGAAAGCCAGATAAAGAATTTATAATTATAAAAGCGGTATTTTCGACTAAAGAAAGGTATCTAAGTCTTTAGTAAGCTATACAAAAGACTTAAGTTAAGTCTTATATCGACGACGACGATATTAATATACTTTTAAAGCCTAGTACGACTACTAATAAGCTTAAAGATATCGCGCCGTTATTACTTAATATTACTAAAAGAATACGTAAGTCTAATTCTGTGAATAGTATTCGAGTAGGAAACGATTATATATCTTTTAGCATTTAAGCGTTAATAATTTATTTAAATAATTATTATTTTCGTTAAGGTTTTAGTAAAGAATGCACTAAAATTAATTCCTCGACGTAAACCCGAGCTATGATACTTTTGCTTAGCCGTGACATTTGCTTAGCCCGATTATTAGCGAGCCCCGAGCAAAATAAGAAGGGAACCGGCTAGTAGATTGATTAATTCAATTGAAACTAGAAGCCTCAGATCCTGCCCAATAACTAAAAGCGGCCAAAGGCTCCGTAGAAATAGACTTCATGTAGGATAGTATCAATAATAGAAGATGATGGATTTGTGAGACTCAATTACCATTATTCTTAAGTCCACCAGGCAACCAAGTGGGGGCACGCATGGCCGGACTTCATCCTCCTGATTGTCTCCGTGACTGCCTCGGCCACTCCCAGAGAATTTATACTGGTGCATTGGGAATATCGCATCCGGAGCTCTCGATTCCTCCTTTGGCATTTTAGGAAATTCTTGCGGGATCAGCGCCTCAACCCTATTACTCTCAGCTTAGGTAGGCTCACCCTCAGCCCAGGTCAAAGCAGCAACAGCTCACGTTTGGAGACTAAAATGGAACTAGCAAGGATGAGACTTTCGTGGTGATTTTTTACCGCACATCTTATTCCGCGCTAGTCCCCCCTCCTGCGAAAAACCGCCCAACTAAGCAAGACACGCGATCTCCCATTAGCACAGCCCTGTTGGCAGCAATGCTTCCTTTCTTTTTTGGGGGGGGGGGGATCCAGTACAACTGAAAATTGGGGTAGAGTTCATGCTCTTGGTTTGGGGTGCCGTTATGAGCTTGTTCTTGGAGATGTGCAAAGCAAGAGGCGCTCAGAACTGTGCCGAGGTATGCAATTTCTTTTGTTTTTTTTTATTTCGGCCGGTTGGCAACATCCAAATAACGGCATTAAGTTGCAGTTATTCGTAGATACAAACACCAAGCTAATGACCAAAATAAGAACAGTGGACGGACACAATGACTTCCTCATCCAAGTCGCACTCACACAATTTCCCCACCACGGATTCTCCCAGAACATCTCTTAAGAAACTCCCTTGATATAGCAGCACTGGAAATCATTCCCACCAGGACAGATCGGAGCCCTATTTGCATCAGCTCTCTCCTTCTTGCGTAGTTACTTTGCACTCACGAATCGAGCTGAGCATGGCATAAGCTAATGCTCTTGCAAATTCCCGTATCTCTGCGACAAGGTATGTCCTCACAGCATTGTACATCATCTGGGCCAGGACAGAGGTTCGCGGGGTTGGATCTGCCACCCAGACTGCGACAGTTGGACGTGTACTCGCAGACACCGACTCCCTGCCAAAAATTAGCCATTGCACTGTAGCACAAAACAAACAAGGTATGAGAAAAGAAAATGTGTTCAAGAGTGCGAGAAAAAAAAAATAGAAGAGCATACCCCGTGGCATTCTTGACCTATATAGCGCGCTTCCAGCGCATTTGGGAATGCATCCGCGAACAGGAAGGTAGAGAATAAGAAGAAGGAAAGAGAGAGCTTCATTTTCGATGGTATTGTGGAGTTCTCTTGAATATCTTCTGTGAGGAAATGCCAAATCAATTAAAGAGTACCACACTAAACAAGACTAAAGAAAGGAGATCTCATCCTCTTATATATCCCCATAACGAATCCCTCATCTCCTCCTTTCAAATTTCAGCCGACTAATGGAATAGGCTCCTAGAATAGATATTTCACTTAGACTTTTGTGTTACAGTAAGCAGGTACCGGCACCTAATTTAGTTTCAGCCCTAGAAACGGCATGGTGTTCAGCTGCGGGAAGAGTTGCGCCGTCTTAGCCTTGGAGATCGTAAATTTCGCATAACGGATTTGTGCGACGGGGATCTCTGAGTCCAACTGCTTTGTATATGAAGGATCTGCCGGATCAAATAGTTTGATTTGCGTCGTCTGGGCGGAGAACGGTTGGGTAGCAGTCGTCGTATGAGTAACTGCTGCCATGATAGTGGAACTGGCATAGAGTAAGATCGGCTTTCTGAGTTCGAGAATTCTCGGTTCCTGCTACTCCGCCCATCAAGCACTTCCAAATCGTGGGCTGTCCGTTGCAGATTGATTCGTCTGAGTGAACCACAGTCGGAGAACATCTAAAAACACAAAGAAAATGGTCTAGTCCTAAATCTGGCTTCAAATATGGTACTTTCAAAAAACTACAAAATAATCTGCTCTTCAATAGTTCTTCAATTGCATAATAGTCGAAATCGAATTCTGCTACCCTCATTTCCATAAGAGGCAACGCCCATGACGCGCAAAGAAGACCACTAGATCAAAGGTTCCTCATCATCGCCAAATGAAAAGAAACGCAAGCAAATCCACCAAACCGCGATATCCGGCCATCATTTCCACATCCCCAAACAGCGATCCCCAAATTTACTGCATCCTCTCCTCGGCCCCCTTACCCTCAATATACTTGAAAACAAGTCTCCCTCCTTTCTACATTACTGGACTAGCGCTAATAAACTTTCGCTATTATTGGAGGCCTGCTTTATAGAGTCGAATTCCGTGGTCTCCATCGCCGGAACCACAAATACATCATTTTCCTCCTCATTATCGAGGCCGATGACCTCTGCCTTATTCACATCTTCCGTAGCGGCTAAAACCTTCCCGATATGTTTCTTTTGGTCGGCGCTATCTCCAATCGTGAACGTTGCTCCTTTAGAAAAAGTCTCCCAATCCCACTCTCGATCGAGCCAACCGTTTGAGATTTTGGCTAGTCGAATAGCCCAGACGAAGTCTGTTGCTTTCGTGGCCGTCTTAGAAATGGTCTCGTCGTTGTTTGAGCCAAGATCAATAGCTGCTTCAACAATGCCTGGTACATCTCTACGAGTATTTCGAAGAGTTAGCAATTATTCGAGGCTTGGATAGCTTGGTTCTCTAAGCTAAGGTCAATATGTAAAGGCACTTACAGTCCAGGGCCGAAGCGCAAGTCCTGTTTCTTGGTCTCGGTGCCTTCAATTTTTGCACCCCTTGCTATGGCAACTCCGGTAATCATGAAGATAGACCACTTTTCAAAAAACTTAATCTTGTCGATATACTTTGTCACCGCATCATCATCGAGACTATCCTCAATGTACTCCCTCGTCGGCTGGATGATGAACGTCTCCAGGGTATCAAACTCGCAATGATTCTTGACTGACTTCTCGAAAGCCACTTTGGCCTCGGCATTTACAGTTACACCTACAGCGGCTGCTATGGGAGCCCCTGCCTTCCCACCCACTTCGCCACCTTGAGTTTTCTTGATTTCATAGCTGAGATTCCATGCGGTGGTAGGATAAACAGGCATATCGGGACCGAACTCCAGCAAACCCTGCTTGTTGATGACCTTGTCAAGATGTTTCAGGTCTGGAATGAGGTGGCCGGGGCAGATTGCGCCCTTGGCAAGCCCCATACCATTTCGTGGGAGGGTAGGTGGAGGGTAGTGCGTTTGTCGAAGAACGAACCAGCATTTGTCCATATTGTTGATGAGAGCGCGGAATGGCAGATAGGGAGCTGGACTCTGGTTCAGGTATTAGGCACGTGAAAGCGGGGATTCTGGGACTAGAATCGAGCCGGTCAACGACGTATTTGTTGTACGAAACAATGGTATAACTGATCGGTTCAAGGAATGAGCTCACTAAGAGGTTGTTGGCAATGATCAATACGGTAGAGAGTGCGACATTATGAGCTTTGCAAGTTGGCGGCTATTTGAGGGCTATCATTGGCCGGTTCCTTAATCCCTGGAAGTTCCAACACACCAGCCGAAGAAAGTGATATAGATTATCCCATGGTGTGGCAGTCCGACTTTTAGTGCCGTTTTCAAAAGAGACCTCTCAGCTCCAGCCGCACAACTCACCACCCTTTGCTTTAAAAGACTAATTTACATAAGAGCTATTATTCTTTCGAAGTAAAGCTATCATTCCATCTAGTTCTTTTTGTTCTACTAGCTTATTTGCGCTCAATGCACTCATTTCAGGTTTTCACGCTAAAAGTCGTAAGCGAACTGCCACACCATGGGATAAATTCCAAAACCCGAACATTTTAATGTAATTTTGTCAGATGGAGTTCACGGTAGGCAAAGTTTCGTAGAGGTTCAGGGAAATATATTCAAAGAACTAATCTCTGGCCTTCGAAGAAGTCTAGAGGAGAAGCGTATATATAAAGAGGGTTAACGTCGAGCACCCCCATTCCGCCCACGCCTCTATTCCGCCCACCTCGCTTAACTCACCGCCATATCTACCTATTAACTTAAATAATTAATTACTCTTTGATTCTTTAATTAATTCTTTTTAAATTTGGAATGCGACTTGTCCTTATTATAAAGCCTTAGTATATAAAGTATAATATTATATATGCGCTTGTAGAGATCGCAAATAGCAAGTCTTTACGAAAGGGATCGCTTGAGTAAGGTATTCTAAGGTCTATATTTCGTAGCCGTAATATAACGACTTTGTTATACCGAGAAAGTGCTAGCTACTTATAAAAGCTACTTACGGTAATAAAGAGTCGATCAACTAATTGGATTCTGACTCAAGAGTCTTTCGGTCGTAGAATTACGTATATATAAATTAAGGTTTTTAGAGAGAAGCTTTTATCTCTTTAAAGAGATTATATATTACTCAGAAGACACTGGATTTACAAGTTTTTAGCACGGAATCTTATTCTAAAGACGAAGAGGCAAATATAAGTTAATTTTATACGTATTAATAACGCTTGTTCCGAAATTATTAAGCTTTGGTTTTGAAAAGAAGAGATTTGGTGTGAATGATGATTCTATCACTTCGGGGGAAACTAAGTCTATATAACTACTCTAGTTAATCACGTGTATATTCGCTTATATAGCTTAATTAAGTATTTGCTTGCGAGCTTACGAGTTGGCGTAATCTTATACCGAATACGGTAGTTTTAAGCTATATGCTTAATATAATCTTATATATGAAAAGAATTAATAAAAAGGATTACGAATTAGGGAAAGTAAATATAAGAATTAAAGAGTTGGAAGAGAGGTTAAAGTAATTAAAGCCGAGGAAAAGAAGGAAAATATAAATTAATTTAAATTTTAAGTTCGCGATTACACGTGTTATTTAAGAGGCTTAAATTACAGCTAGAGATTATTAGGTTATATTTATAGAATCAGAAATAGTAGGAGATTCTGATTTATAATTTCTTATATAAAAGTTGACGTAGCGTAGAGTTATTTAGCATTGAATAGAAAGTGCTGAATTACGCGAGGTGGGCGGAATAGAGGTGCTCGACGTTACCCGTAAGGGAAAACAAAACGCCGGCGTAACTAGAAATTCAAGAAGGACTGATTCTACTTATGCCGTAGAAGCCTCGGCCCCCTTATGCTACGGGCCCGATCTTATACTAATAGAATGGATGAGCGTGCATATAACAAATTTATTTATTAATAATTAATAAAAATTCAATAATTGATATTATAATAGGGTTTTTGATAACGGTGGGTTACGTGACATGTAATATCTTTTTTATATATATGGCTAATTTATATTCTCTTTTCTTTTAATAATAAGTCAAGTTTTGAACTCAATTTTGAATTACTATTGAAAAGGGGAAAACGGTGGTCATAAAACCATAAACTGAATAACTCAAAACCTGAGCTGAAACTTCAATAATTGTTGGAGAAAGAGAGAGCAAGAGCGGGATATATATATAGAAAAAGATATTATATACCACTTAATCTACTGCTATTAAAACCCCTATTATATTATAATAATATTAAATTAAAGGAGAAAAAGAAATTGTACACGTGAGCGCTCATATATAAATACGATTATATTATTTTATATGACTTATATAATTTATAATCGTAAAATTAATTTATTACGCTATTAATATATACGTAATTTGTAACGCTTGCTCTATAAAAGACAGTAATCACGTGTAACTGACGCCTCACATTCTATGGCGGAATATATAAAGATAATAAGAGTCTCTTAGAATTTATAACTATATAAGAAAAAAAGTATAAAAAGAAGTAAGTTATATATAAAACTAAGCTTTATAGTATAAGATTATATTAAGGCTTTTTACGTATACCCGGTAGCCCGTAAAAGACTACTTTAGGCTTACGTATACTCGGCACCTCGGCAGCTCGCAAAAGACTATTTTAAACCTAAATAGCTCGCAAAAAACTACTTTAAGCTTAGAAAAAGGCTAACTCTAATACAAAGCTAGTTCTAATTAAAAGCTAGTTTTAATACAAAGCTAGTTTCAATATAAAGCTAATAACTAACGCGAACAGCCGATGCGAGAGCGTAATATATATAAATAAGTTAAAAAGAAAAGATTATTATTAACGCGACAAGAAGGCTATTTATGTATACGTTTCAACAGGATAGCAGAGTCGTAATTACTACGGGGTCGTATTATTATATTTATACCGTTTATATTTTATTTACTTAATAAATAAGCGTAAATACGCTACAAGCGCGTAACTTATTTATTACATCGCCGATTAAACATCATTTTTTTAATAATAATAATAATTATAATACTTAAATATATAGTATAAGAACTCTTATATATATACGTAAAAGCCTTATAACTAAAGTAAATATCTTTTATTATTTTATAAAATTATTCTTATTTATTAAGCTAAGAATATTAATGCGTTATAAGAGACGGCTTATAAAATAATCGAATAACGTCCGACGGACTAATCGCGGTATAATATTATATACTTAACGTAATAATTTAAATAACCGTATTAATTTAATTAATTAAACTTATTAATTAAAATACGGTTATCCGACTTATCGCGGCTTAACTTTTACTTTAAGCGACGCGAAGGAATACTAATATATTCTTAATTAAAGCTTCGATATTACGGACGCTATTATTAAAAGAAAGAATAATTATTATATATACGCTTATTTATTTTATTAATAAAAGATCGGACTCGTAATATAAGAAAGTCGAGGCTTTTACGGTATAAGTAAAATTAATCTTATTTGTATTTTTAATTACGCCGGCGTTTTATTTCCTTTTACGAATAACTTCTTTTATATATACGCTTCTGTTCTAGACTTCTTTAAAAGCCAGGGATTAATTCTTTAAATATTTTTTTTGAAACCTTTATAAAGCTTTGCTTACCGTGAACTCTATTTAATATCAATTAAAAAAGAGAAAAAGAAAAGAAACGAGATAATAATAACGTATAAGTATAAGTGTTATATATAAATAAATTAAAGAAAAAAGATTATTATTAACGCGTATAACGTATCTAAGAGTAGAGCTCATACCAGTACGCTATCAGAGCCAAAAGACTACAGTATTCGGCCTTAAAGTAGAATACGCTCTACTTGGTACATATACCAATTAAGAGGACGCCTCACGTGATAAACACATGACAACGCGACGGAGACGTTATTTATATATACGCCTCGGTAGAGTAACGGAGTCGTAATTATTTTACGGTTGTATTATTATATTTATATTATTTATGCTTTATTTACTTAGCAAATAAACGTAGATACGTTATTAGCGCGTAACTTATTTATTACTTTATTGATTTAAGATAACTTTGTAATAATAATAATAGCACTCGAATATATAATATAAGAGCTTATATATATATATATATAAGAGTCTTATAATTAAAATAAATATCTTTTATTATTTTATAAAGTTATTCTTATTTATTAAGTTAAGAATACTAATATATTATACAAGACTACTTATGAGATAATCGGATAACGTCTAACAGACTAATAGCGACGTTATATTACATATTTAACGTAATAATTTAAGTGTACATATTAATCTAATTAATTAAACTTATCAATCGGAATACGACTGTCCGACTTATTACGGCCTAATCCTCGCTTTAAGCGACGTAAAGCGCGCTAATATATTATTAGTTAAAGTATTAATATTAAGGATATTATTAAAAGAAAAAGGAATAATTATTATATATACGCTTATTATTTTTATTTTTATAAGATTAAGCCCGTAATATAAAAAAGCCGAGGCTTTCGCGATATAAGTAGAAATAATTTTATTTATATTTTTTGTCACGCCGGCGTTTTGTTTTCCTTTACGAGTAACTCCTTTTATATATACGCTTTTTTTCTAGTTTTCTTAAAAAGCCAGAGATTAGTATATTTTCCCTGAACCTCTATAAAGCTTTGCCTGCCGTATAATCCATCTGACACTCATGCGAATTCCTTTCTCTTTATTACGACTTTCAATCATCATCTTCTTCTTCTTCCGAGTCCTCTTCCGAGTCTGACAATTCCACTGGTCGCTTCTTCTTCTTCTTCTTCCTGGTGATTTCGGGCTCCGAGTCAGATGGATCAGAGTCTTCATCACTTGGAAGCTTTTTTTTCATCCTTCTAGGCTTCACTCTAGCACTTGGATGTTTAGTAGATAGCTTCTCTATATCGTAGTTGTCAAGTCTGATGTTGAACTCAGCAGCCCTTTCTCCGTCTTTTCCTCTGCATTCTTGCACTGTTGTGCCAATCTATCAGCTCAAAAGTACATTGTTCATAAGGAAAAGAGACTCACGATATCCTTCGAAAGATCCGAACATAGTGTCGACCATTTTGAAATGGCGACTTGACAGTTTAACATTCCTTGATCCGTCCCTATAGTCGTCATCTGAACGGGAGGTGCCCCGACTCTCCTGCGAGGCTAGCGCTATTGCAATCTGGAAAGCATTCCGAATTTGCCTGCCATTCCACGGGGTTCCTTGCTCAGACATCTTGTCATAATGATTCATAGCCCAGTCCAAAATGGAGGAAGACAATCTCAACCTCTTGGACTGCTCTCTTACGCAACGCATATTCGTTTCCCAGATACTCAACGTTGCATTGCGATCGAGATTCTGAAAACGGAGAGCTATATGAATACGGGACTTCAAGGCTTCGTCGATTAGGCCTTCGCGGTTCGAGGTAAGACATAGGATCCCACTAAAGTCGTCAAGAGCATTAAGAAAAACTAGGAGCATTAGTTAGGATTTTTCAATGCCCAACAGAAGCTTGAGTTGTAGTAGTAGGAGTGCAGAGCTTACTGGAAACGATACGATTTTTGTCGACATTATCACCTCTTTCTGACAAATACACCTCTGCGTCATTTAAGAGAGCAATGCAGCCCCATCGTTGCACTGCAGAAAGATGTGCCTTGAGTTGCTTTTCAAAAGTGTCGGGTTTCGAATCCAAGTCCCCACACGTCTGTAGCATCCAACAACGGTTAGCAAGATCAGAATAAGGAGTGCAAAGCTAGGAACTTACAATTGGATAAAAAGCTCTCAGTGGATTGGCACATCCTGCTACCGCCTCAACGACACTACTCTATTGGTTGTCACATCAGTTTTGTTTCTTCTCCTTATTTTCAACTTAACAAGAAACTGATATAACCATTAGATGAACCGAGACGAACCTTTCCAACGCCAGGAGGTCCGTATAGAAAGATGACCAAGCCGCCACCTCTACCACGAATGAAATCCATTCTCTCCTCCGGCTTGGAAAGATATCCTTTTCTACCCCCTCTAGGAGTTGGATGATTATTGATCACAGCCCTTAGAATCTCTTTGTGTCCTTGTGGAAGAACCAAGTCATCGAAGGCGATTGCCCACGTGTCGCGCCGAGCCTTGTGGATGTCGATAATGTCCACAGTATCTAGCGCAATAATAAGCCAAAGATTCATGATTACAGCAAAGTCTATACTAACGCCACTTCTTTGATCGCAGAGAGAAAGCCAACAGATCGGATGGCAAAAGCGGAAGGATCAAGTCGGTCAAATTCTCTGTTTCATTGATAACGTCCAGAACTCCATATCGAGTAAGATCTTTGAATGATTTGATATCAATGCTCTTGTCATTAAAGACGACACTGCTACAGCGGCTGCAGGCTGATCTGAAACAACGTGGCAAAAATGTCTCTTCGCTATTATGTTGCGGCTCTTGCACATCCTGTACGTCTTGTATAAGCAGTGGATTGTTCTCGTAACCTGCTCCGAAATCCACAAAAACGTCATGTTCACCGCGTTCAAGAGCAGGTTTCTCTCCGACGGAATCATAGATCGCAGGGCCGTAGCTGAATTCCAGGAATCTCCTCCCTCGTGTGAGATACTTTTCAATTTGGCTGTCTTGAATGGGAACGACGTCCAATTCACTGACTGCCTTCTCGCCTTGAAAGGGCTTGATCTCGAACACCTTCTCTCGAGGCCTGAACCATGACCCGTTATAATGAATAGAGAAGCAGTGTATGCGGAAGGATTTTGGTTCACAGGTTGTTGGCCTTGGTCTGACATCCAAGAAGTCAAATTTCCTGTTCCAGTCCAGAGGTACTCGACCGCCTTGGGTGTAGAGTACTTTGTATGCTTGTTGGCGCTCATGCATTGATGGTTTGAGTCTTTGGATGACGGTTTCTCCAGTGCTGAAGAGGTGCCACAGATTTTCAAATGAGATTTTCTCCAGAAGGCCATGGGCGATTCGCTCCCGTAGTTGAAATAGAGGATTCAGGTGGGACTCCATGAACATTACCAGGCATTGCCAGGCGTCGAGCTGCTTGTAGGCTTTATCATGGTCTTTCCCGGCTGTTGAATCAGGGTCTGTCACTTTAGCAACATTGATTTCCGGAATGGATTCTGTAGTGATGTCTTGCTTTGCTTCGGGATTACCCTCTAGCCTATCTGGCATACTCTTGATTTCTCGTTCGAATCTACTGAGAAGCTTCTTTCTTGTGAGTAGTCTGTCTTCGCGTCGTTCCAATATGGTTCTGGCATACCTTGAAAGGACGAATCATCCTTTCGCGTCTTTAATCAGCATTTGCTCTTTGTTAATAGTAAGGGAAGCACCGGAGACTCACACATAAGGTACAGGTGGCACGACTGTGTTTAATGTCTCTCCAAGGAGTGTTGCGATCTGAGAGCTATTGATGGAAATAGCGAACGGATAAATGTCCATTTGTATGTCCGTCTTTTCAGAGGTCTCTGAGGTTTCCGCTTTCGTCGCTGATGGAAGCTTTTCATAACAAGCTATAATGGCGTAGGGCGCATTCTCTTTACTTCGGATCTTATCGTACGTCTCTCGCCAATTACTCCCAAGAGATATCTCTTTAGCTTGAGGTATTATTCCAAAATGGGCGGTTGACTCAATTTCGTGGCTATCACCACCATGACTTGAGATGCAGTCCTTCTCTTCTGCATCATTCTCGGCAGCCTCATCTTCTGGCCCAGGTAATTCTATGCTCACGCTCTCGACTTCCCTTCTGAGTCGTGATTCTGCCAAAAAAGGCAGCGATACGACTGTCTCAACTGCCTGAGGGGTGTCCATTGAGATACAAGCTATTCACGCTGTTTGTATGAATCGGGGCGATGCAGATTTGTTGTGCTGTACGGCTGAGAAATTCTGGGCCGTCCACCCTTTCCTGATTCGTTCGGAACATGGCGTGATAGTGAATGATTGAGATGCAGTGAAGGTCGCCTGAACCGGCCCGGCGATGCGAGGGTGCATGACCACATGCTTGGGGGCTTGCAAGAGACAGCGAATGGGGCCCGTGGCATTCGCTAGACTGAGCCTAATGTGGCTCGATTGAAGCTGTCAAGGGCAAGATTTGTCATGCAGGACTCCATGATCCCTGCTTTGCTGAGCGAAGTTTCGGGCGCAACAAAGACGAGTCCCATTCGCCCTCAATCCGGCCACAAAAGCAAAACTTGACTTTGAGCGGGGCCAATGGTTTAGTAATCAGGTTGGGCGCATCCCGCTCTGCCATCTTGAGACTCGACACCAACGTTTTTTTGTAAATGAGGCATTCATCTGTGTCAATGTATCTAGACTTGGAAAGCGGCAAATTTAAAGAATAAGGCTATTCTGCTGAGCAAGCAATGCGAGGCTCGACTGGTTCTCATGTCTAGGGCGACATGCTACCCAAGGATAAGAGTCAGCCTCGGCCTCAGCCTCAGCCTCTTTCGCTGAACTTTGCAATCGAAGTGGCAGGAAAACTTCTGCAAATTTCCAATAAGCTAACTTTATCAAATGAGGCGGCATTGAAAGACTTCTGTCGCAAATTTTCGGCAGAGTTGTTACTCATTCAAGGATGGCTGGCCGACCAGCAACCTAATATTCTAGATCAAGAACAGGTGCGGAACAGGGTTATAAAACTGCTCGACAAGCTTGAAAGAGTGTGCACGGTAAGTGCCCTAGGACCTCTATAATAACGCCTGGTGACCGAGCTGATTGGATTAGTGGTCTCGAACCATTACCAAATCTGCGCAGAAACCGAAACCGAAACCCGACGAGAAGGTCGATCGACTATATCCCACTCTGTACCGACTCAGAAAGAGTACAGTTATACCGAAGGGCTTTCGAGACTTCGCGCACCTAGGCTCAGATAGAGACAAAGATCAGTTCCTAAAAACTCTCAAAGGGTTCGTCAAGGAGAATAAAGCTGCGAAAAAGGAGGCCGCCGTCATTGCAATTTCCGAGGACAAACCCAAGAAGCCGCCACCGGATTGCGACGTACAACAGCTCTATGGGGCCCTTTCCAAGCACTGTATCTGCGATATCGAGGGTGAACAAAAGCATATTGTGGCTAATATCCGTCTGACTTCCTGCAATACTTCCGTAAAGTCACAAGTCCAGTTCAGCGTTTTGTTTCTCGATCACCCTCATCTGCCGGGATCTGAAGGGATATGTCAGTGGCAGGATACCCAAATTAGTGTGCCTAGAGAAACAACGTGAATTCCCTTCAACGTGGAAACAGAACCATTTATTGTTAACTCGCTCGTAGGATCAGGTTCGCAGGTGACGAAACCTCGGCAGGTGATCCCGTTGAAAATACTAAGAATGGTTTCTGTGGACTCATCACCAATCGCCAGTCAGCCAGGCTGTCTATGGTTGTTCGCAAAGAGAATCTGTTCGTCACTGACCCCTGCGAGGACGAAAGTTTGTTCGCCTTAGATACGCCAAGCATCCCGCTCTCAAAAATTATCAAAAAGAGAGAACTGTCTCCGAGGATGCGCATTGTCCTAGGTTACCTTCTGGCGAAATCCGTCTGGCAATTTTACAATTCTAAATGGATGACAAGGGAATGGAACAAGGACACCGTTCACTTTATGTTTCAACGCACCTTCGACGAGAGCGGCGTGTTTGTCAATGAACCTTTCCTGCGTGCTCAATTCGACCAAGAAGAGGTTAAAGATGACGGCAACTATCGAAGCCATAAATTCCCCAAGATTCTGGCCTTGGGTATCATGTTGCTTGAGATTGAATTGGGTGTCAAGATTGAGGATAACCGTCCGTCCCGCAGCTACTCGAGCGATGGGAAGTTGACGGTGAATGGAAACTCAATCGCTGCGAAAGCCTTATTTGAGGACGAGAAAAACTGGGGAGACACCTATACAGACTACAGGGACGCGATTGGTCATTGTCTGAAGCCAAGTGAGTTTGAATCATTCCGTAATGATGTGGAAGGCCAGCGAAAGGTGCTTTACGATAACGTTGTTCTCCCTCTTGAGAGACTATCCGGCCTCTTTCCTACGAAGGTGAAAATTCGTTCAATCCCAATCCAGGCACTAAGTGGTGGGGAGGACGACTCGGGAGAAGAGACTACTAAGGAGTTGGGCTTGCACGCTTCCCATACACCTCAAGGCGGTAAGTTGAGTAGATCACTGGCGCCTCGACTAAGTGCTCATCGAGCTCAAAGCCTCGACTCGCGGGCCCCACCTCAGCGGCAAGACTACTTCCAGCCCATCATTTTTAATAAGCTAACGGAGACAATGCAGAAAAAGCCTTGGGCCTAAGTCGTTATCGGTTCAGCCTAGCTCAGGTGGGGGCATTGAGGTGTCGATGGCAGCTAGGTAAGTCAAAGTTTCAATTACAATGTGTGTTTCTGATGCTGATTTGTATGAGTGGAACTGGCCCGTCTTCGAAAACGTGGTTCGCAGACCTTGACAGATTGAATTCTCTGCTCCGCGCCAAACCCAAAGACATTGACCCGGACTATTACATCCCAGTTAAAGTAGCCATCCTTGACACGGGAATTCAAGAGAGTTACGAGGAACGGATTGTGGAATACAAAGATTTCGTGACTAATGACGATGACAACCTCCAAGATAATACGGGACATGGATCTAACATCGCTCGCCTTATTCTCAACGTCTTCAACAAAGCCCAAGTATATGTCGCAAGGGTTTTCAAAGAGGATAAGCTTGCAAATGAGGAAGAAATTGAAAAGACACAGAATTTAATGGCTGCTGTGAGCTGAACCTTCGCTAAACTCGCCACTTACGCTAACAATTAGTGCCAGGCGATTCGACATGCAACAACCGAGTGGAATGTTGATATCATTGTAATGGCTTCTGGATTCGAGAAGGACCATAAAGATATGACCGACGAAATCGCGAAAGCAAGAGCCTCCAGAGTTTTGGTCTTTGCTGCCGCTTCCAACTACAGCAATGTTAGTCGAATCACGTTTCCTGGGCGAGTATATACCGATGTGATGTGCATGTTTTCCACCGATGCCGGCGTCAAGAATTCCTTAAAAATCAATCCTGCACCGTCATTGAAGGCGACTTACAATTTTGCCATCTTCGGCGAGGAAGTTTCCATCGTGCCAGACCAGCCAACTGTTTCTGGAACATCAGTAGCGACGGCAATTGGGGCCGCACTGGCAGCCAGGATCATCGACTTTTCGAGGCATAAAGATGCTCGAGGCCACATTAAGCACGCCTCGGAGCTTAAACGGATTGAGGGAATCTCTTCTGTGTTTGCGAAGATGGCCGAAGGCGGAAACGACAATGGTTATCATTGCATTGCGCCGTGGAGGATATTGGAGGATCTCGAGGGGAAGGATCGTGGGGAGAGGAGGGCTGAAATTTGTCAAATCATCGATATAGCTCTGAAAGGGAGATACAGGAATTAATATTGGACAGATTGAAACATCGTAAATATCTCGAATGGGCTCTATAGGATTAGTTTTGAACTAGAAGATAGGAAGAATCTGAAGGGAAATAGGTATACACAAGTTCGAATGATGGTGCAGATCTGATCTTCACTGCGAAAGCAATGATTACCACCGACTGACGAAATACCAATCATTATGACCGTTTGGAAGCTTGTAGAGTCCAGTCAGGACTAATATTTAAGGGTAGCATTGTACAGTACTTTCTGACCGGCAGCAGCTGTCCTTGTTTGAATTGATTCGCTAGCTTCCTCGTACCTAGTGGTTGTTTTGGGGGGTGGCCCCAGCCACTGTTTGGGATGATTTTCTGCAGACTCGATAATCTTTTGACTTCAAAGCATTAATTCAGGGAGCAGGATATAAAATTAACGCTATGGGTGGCATCGCTGCAAGGATCTTCAGACTCGGTCGGACTGTGGGGAAAAGAAGAAGACATAAATGAAAAGCTAGACCTCGTATATTGCATCATGCATAAGAGCATACACCGCGCGGAATAGAAATGGAATCAGATGTGTCAGGCTGAATGTTAGGCTACGCGGCTTCAGCGCCTCGGCCCACAAAGCACAGTGCCGCGAACAACAATCTTGTGATAGCCTTCCCAACGCAGGCAAGATCTATTCGTATGATACAAATCCGGAAATGAGTCCATATTCTGTTTCGTCTAAAAAGAGAAGAAAAGGAGAGACAAGATTAAGGTTCTGAAAAACCCGGTGCTTGATGCGGCGCTAAGGTTACCAAGCAATCACGTGATCATTACAGCCGTTCCCACTATGTGCCAACCTGCGGCTGCGGCTGTCAGACCTGATCCGTCAACTTCATCGCCATCAACAAGTTGTATCCGCCTTGGCTCTTTCTCGAGAATAAAGATCTATCCATAACTGAATCAATACAGGGTGGTTAATAAGAGGCATCTCAAGCAGCATCTTTCAATCTCCCTAGGGTCGTCCAGGATCCCCACCAGCGATCGCGATTGTTCGATCAAAGACGGAAGATTTCCTCACATCTCCACAATGGAAAGCGACGACGAGATCTTTCGGCTTACGAATAATTGCTCTGATCTTTTCGTCGAATGTCACTCGGTCGATGTATTGGCTCAAGATGACTGGATAGAGAACAGGTTAGGAGATTTCAATCTATGGGCGGCAGGCATCCGAGCCTCCAGCACAGGTCACTCATCCTTAGATTACCGCGTGAGACATAGGCTTGATGTCAAGGACGTGATTGTGGGCCTCCTAAATGGGTTAAAAGAGTCTCTCGAGAAGTGCCTCTTAAATGGTATGGTTTTATTTAGGACAAGTTTTGACCACACAAACATCCCCCAACTGACATTCATTTTCCAATTAGACTCGATCACTCTACCCGCGCTCTCAGATAAAGCCCACAATGGGAATGATGAGGCGTTTTCTAATCCTGAAGGTCATGAAGAGCATCCTTGGTCGGACTTTTCAGACGACAACACTGAGATTTCTGAGAGTGAACCTGCCCATCCTAAAGGACCATACTCCACAGAAGTCAATGACATCGCAGCAACGATCGATCAACTCTGCAGGATCTCCATTCTTATTAGAAGATCCGGCGCAAAATTTCGCTTTCGACGAGCAGATTTATCTCGCAAAGATGAAGATTATAAGGATCTTAAGAGTCATCTTCAATTTCTGATTTTGCTTGCACAGGAAGAAATCAAAACAGAGTACTGGACCAGCACGGACTACGAAAATCTCTCTCAGCGAGTCTTGGATGTTTCGCAATTAACAATCGTCCAGAATCGATTAGTTAAGGCTAATATCATCAGAAGACATCGCATCTGTCATGCTACCCGACATGTAGCTCTCTCAGGCGCAGAGATTCCAGACCCCGATCCCGCAGCAGAACAGAGGCAATCAGAGGAAACCCATATCGATTCTCAAAACGAGCCGAGTAAGACAGAGGACGAGAAGTTGGATGAGCAGCAGCCGGATGGAAGTCCTAAACCAGAAATTCAGCAAGAGACTGAAATAGCTGATCATCCCCCAAAGCCAATGACCGCTACAGATATTGGCACCACGTTCTTGAGGGGTCCTGGGACAGTGAAGAGAAGAGGCTCCACTGTCACTAAAATCTCTCGCGTTGGCGTCAAACAAGACTACCCGAAATGTCCTGGCAGGAAGGAGATGTTTAATTGCCCATATTGCTCTCAGACACTGCCATCTGCCTACGCCGAAAATGCCTTGAGATGGAGGTATGTCTGTCAGGTCCTGCCCAGTGCTGCATTATTGAGCTGACATCGCGCAGAGGGCATGTTGCTCAAGACTTAGTCCCATATACGTGCGTTTTCGAGGACTGCGACACTCCCGAGGTCCTATACGGGTCAACAGAGGAGTGGATGTCTCATCTTAGAAAGACGCACAGTCGTACCCGATGGGTATGCGACCATTGTCTCGGTGATGGCGACAAAAATTTCTATGAAACAAGCAAACAGTGGGAATCCCACGTCATTGAGACCCACGGGGGCACTTTTCCCGTGGAACAATTACAGGATCTTGCCAGTATGAGTCAGAGAACCATGCTGGAGCCCATGGGCTGCCCACTATGCTATCATAATGATCCTTCGGAGCCCAACGCCTATGAACATATCGCTCTGCATTTGCACGGATTTGCTCTTAGAGCCCTACCTTGGAAAATTAAAGGGCAAAAGGGAAGTGATGCTGTTTCATCTGATATTGCCACTGGCGACTTAGCGGAGTGGCGAGCCGGGAGCACCGGCGAGCTCGACCAGGTAGGAGATGAGAATCTAACATTTGGTGGGCTCGACGCACTTAAGCAGGCAATGGAGGTCACGATTTCAAGCCTTACTAGTATCCGCAACTTCAAGGCGGAGGGATTAAGGCCACTTCTCAACTTCATGTACGCCCTGGAGAAACGAGATTTCGATGTCAACTCTGATGACGACATTTCTGCTCATCTTCACCCAATCCTTCGGATCCAGGAGAGCATAGAACAATTGCGCCAAGATGACAAGTCCCTGACGGAGCCACTGGAGGATATACGACAAAGTCTCCAAGAAGAGTTCGACATATTGCGAGAGTTGACCGGGTTGGATGAGCCACATTCTACGCCACCAATATTAGAGCTTGTCCGTCATGAAGTGGAAAAGCCTAAGAGCATTGTTTTGAATGGTTCTTCTTTCGGCGATTTTGTTCAAACCCAGGATGTTATTCCCTACCCAGACGCATGGGCGGAGTGCTTCAAAGAACAAGAGCATCTTGCAACTATTCAGTCAAAATACTTAAACCCGACTGACTTCGATGCTGCGAAGTCTAGTATTTACAGGATTTCGGCAGAGCTAGAAGAATACGGCTATCGTAAGAAATTAGATGCGAATTCTACGACATTTTTCAAAATATTGAAAAGGTTCGCTGGAGAGGCTGGAGACCCCTGGACTTTTCTCACACTTCTCCCATACTCTGAACTTCAGTCAGCTATCTGTGGAGCTATCCTTATCATAGTTAGAACGGTGTTAAAGGCGGACAATTTTCGTGAAAGTACTATCGCTGGATTGGACAAGATCACAAATGCTTTGGCAAGCAAGATTTCCCTCCCAAATCTGCCGGCTAGCAAGGAATTAATTGGGAAGATGTCTGATCTCTGCGTTGCCATTTTTCGCCTACTCACTTCCCTTACAAGAGAAGTTTCCGAACACAAATCATCCCGTACGTTCCCATCCTAACGCATTTCAGAACACTCTTTGTTAACTCAATTACATATAGGATTCAAGCTGATTTTTAAAAAATCTACGGTTAATGATGAGATTAGAATTCTTGGAGAAGTTATTGAGGAGCGACTTTCTAAGCTTCAATCTGTAGCGCGTACTAAAGACACGGTTTTTGTACGTGAAGTGCAAAATAATTTTGTGGAAATATTAAGGAGCAACTTCGAGCTCGGAACACTCCATAGCCGGCTCGCTAAAGATGTCTGGGACAGTCGGTTGGTCATTGGTATGCCCTTCCATTAAGGAAATTTCCTGATACTCTTACTGATTTTGTCAAACAGAACAAATAAATACCAGGTCTGAGATGCGGGTCAGTGCCGATACAGTTCTCAGCCGATATCGCGATGAATTAGAGGCCGCTGAAGTTGACCAGCGGAGAATCCTATGCTGGGCCCGACTTGGTCGAGAGGAGACACAGAAAGCTCATTTCTTGTTGAGCCACAAGAAGCTACAAACCTTCATGCAAACACGATCTTCGTCAATGCTTCTCGCCCTAGGTGCAGCCCGCACTCGACCCGGTGTATACTCATCCGCTGTCTCATTAGTTACGGCCAAGATCGTTCAAGCCCTCCGTCAAGTCTCAGAACAACAGTCCTCAGCTTACACCATTGCTTATTTCTGCGGCTTTCACGGTCGGTTGAAAGACAAATCTTCGGACGGCAAGAGCATGATCATTGCGCTCATTCTTCAACTCCTGGCACAACACCGCGACTTTGATCCCTCGGACTTGAAGGCCTGCCGAACAACGTTCCGCAAAGGCACTGCGAATGATCTCTGTGACTTATTTGAGCGTCTCGTGGACAGCCTCCCTACGAAGACGCGCCTCTTTTGTGTGATCGACTCCCTCGACTCTTTCATGACTTCACCGCTGTGGAGAGAATACGCACTAGGCATCGTCGAGCGCTTGGTTGATGTCAACTCACGTTGCATGATGAAAATCCTTTTCACAACTTCGACCCATAGTCTAGGCTTTGGGCATCTTTTCGAGAAGAGAGATATTCTGAATCTTGGGTACGCCCACCAATGGTCTAGGGACGGCAACACACTTGGAAATCATCGGTTAAGCGTAACACTCGTGGGAACAAGGCTTTCGGCATTGAAAGGTAGCGAGATAAATTATTAGCAGCCTGTCAGGGTTATATCTTTCTCTGATCCAGAGGATTAGGTTGAGATCCGGAACTGGTTGTTACATATCCATCGATCCAAGAGCAGCGAGCCACCCAAGGGCGAAAATATCATGGAAAATCCAATGGTCTTGGTAGTGGAGACAGGCTTTGCGTGTCAAAGACAATTCAACTATTTTCAGTCGATTGCTCTTTGGCGAAGAATAATACACATCCTCAATTGCAAAAAGACAGCGGAGTACAGTTGACTGAAAAGCAATGTGCAAGGCTGGCCAACACTGAAGAATTGTGAACGCATTGCAATTTTAAAAGAAATTGTCCACTGCATTCTTTGCCCTTCACTAGCTCCAGATACTGGGAAAATCTAGATTTTATTGAGCAACCTATTACTGAAATTGCAGGGCGAGTTTCAAGCGTCATTACAATGCGATGCAAGATCCTGCATCGGGTTGTAGCACACCCCCCGCCTCGGGTCATAGAACGAGCTGAGGACGATTAGCGCCTGAGCAAGACCGGCAAGCTTACTACCAAATGCGACGTACAAGAAAGAAAAAATTGATTCACAATACTACAAAAGTATCGAGCTCCGTTCCCGCCGAACCATCCCTTTCTGAGAACTTCCTGATCAAGAAACGATGCCCTTTCCAGCTCGCAAGAAGCCAGAAATTGACCCAAAATGCCCGCAGCGAAGAAGCAAAAATAAGGACAGAAACGACTAGATAGTAGGGTGCGCCTTAATGACCCGTTTCCTTCCTTTCTAACTATGAATATCGTGCTCTTTGTCATAATCTGACTAATTATGTAAGTATGTTACTCTAGCAAAGGAGAAGAATCTACAGAAGAGAAAAAAGGACCCTGTTATGATTTTATTTGTCGTTATTCAGATCTGCGATATATTATCGTAATGAAAGCGTCGAGAAACATGATTAAAGAAACGTACCATACCATTCAATGTCCTCATGAGCCACGCTGTAGTTGATGTTTGCCCCGCATGCAGCGAAGTTATTATTTTGGGGTCAATACCTTTCAGGGGCTTCGAGCAGGCTGGTCATGTGAACATCAACCGAGTGTCCTCGATTTGGGGCAGCAACAAAGAGTAATGTATCAGAAAATTAGTTGTTCTGAGGAGATGTAACGGGAGTATAGGAAGAATAGTACTTGATAAATAGTTCCGGGGCTTAGATGTACTTGCTCCTTTTTTGCGGTTGAGCTGCGCTTGTTTGGATCGCTTCCTACTCCACCACCTGAGAATCACGAATCAAAGACCATGGAGTACTAGAGCAATATTTCATTTCTGTAATCTAGCTACCGCTGCATCCAAAGCTGCATATCATCTGTATCTCACGCAGCATCGGTTTATGTTCGGTTTCTCTAAGGAAACATCTTCCACCAAAATGCAATCGAGTAAAGCACATAAGCCGCCAGCGTCATGAGCAAAGAAACACGAAAATAAAAGCACTGAGGACGTCATGAAAAATATTTGCACAAGCCAACCCTTAATTTCTACGGAACAAGAACTGCATATCCTCCGGGGTCAGACTCTCTATCGCGGACTCATCAGCATTGATGGTAGAATTAATTAACTTATGTTCGCTTTCTTCTCCTGCAACAAGACTATACGACTCTCGACGGAATCTTCGATACACAAGCGGGTAATAGAGCAAGGACGAGCTTGACCGATACGATAGCAACGATCTGCGCTCTGCCATTCCGCTGCGGGGTTCCACCATGGATCGACGATGAAGACCTTCGAGGCTTCAGTAAGGTTAAGCGCTACACTACCTGCTTTAAAGAAACGAGGAAGCACTCGACACTGATATCGCTCATGAAGTGGTTGATAGAAGCTTGCCGTTGCGCGAGTGTCATGGAATCATTAAGTATGACAATGGTGATCCCAGCACGACGAAGACGCTATTCGACAAGTTAGAGCATAGTCGCGAACAGACTGAAAATGATCGATTTGCTAAATATATTCTTGGACCGAAGTTCGTGAAATTTATAAACGAGAGCCTCGATCTTAGAACTGGAAGTCTAGTTCTCTATCTTGATTGTTTTGATGATCAAGGATTTCTTAATTATCTGCTCGTCTTGTTCGACGTCAGGCTGCTCGAGGTCGATGGCGAGGGCGATGTAGCATTGAGGGCAGTCGGGGTTTTCTGGCAAGGATTAGCAAGCGAAACAGCTTAGAGGGGGATTCAGCAAAACCCGCGTAAAATCGTACAAACTACGCAAACTTGACAGTAAAGACGGCTACTTGATAACCTAGATTCGTAGCCAGAATTTCCTGAGTATTGGCAATAATGTCATTGCGTCTCCGACCCGCAACATCGCCTTTAGTATGGAGCCAAATTACGTCGCTGTCGGCCATCTCGCCGTCATCGTAACGAGTGCTTGTGTCCCATCCACCATTTGTTGGACTGTCATATCCCCACACTCGTATCGTACCGTCCTGCACAGTGCTGTTGACCGTCGCTGGCGAAGCATCAGATGGTGGGAAGTTTGGATCTCGGAAGTAACCAATATTGACAGAGTGGCTGAAGAGAATGACTTGATCCCCTTCTTTGATCACTTTGTCCGTTGTGGTATCCCATGGAGGACTCACGATGCTTGGGTCAATACGATTGAGCGAATTGAAGAACATTGAAGCCGTTCGGGCCACATCCGGAGTTAGTTTAGTATTCGTGTCCTCGAGACGACGGAGAGACCACCGAGCAATTTTGGAGCCAGTTGCCCACTCCGGCTTGATTTTGCCCACCTGGTCAACCCATAAGCCAGGGATCTGGTTGGCTCTTCTTTTGTCTCGCTGATATTTTGTGTCCGCGACAAGGAATAGTGGTCTGTCGTACAAGGGCTATAAAATTGTCAGTAAGTACATTACTTGAGTAGCAGAGGGTCAATCCGATTTTAAAGGTCTAACATACTGCCTTGAAAGTGGGATCAGTCCCGGTCTCGTTGAAGTTACCATTCAAGACAATGAATTCTGGCTCTGGATCATCGGCTGTAGCGGCCGTAGTTCGGATCCTCAATGTTCCAGTATCGACTGGATCATATCCCAATCGATTTCCGTTGTACTGCAGCTTAATTCTGTTGTTCCAGACACCTTTGTCTTCCTTGCGATTATCTTGCTCTTTTTTCTTCTTTGATGCAATTTCCCAAAAAACTCTGGGGATATCTTCATACCCATTGAACTTTCCGTAAAGTTCATAGAGAGGGAGAACTTTTTCTTGCTATTCTATGTTAATGCCACGTATCATGATATAGTTTATGAAGATATATTCCAACTCACTTCAATTGTTCGCCAGTTGCTGTACAAGCCGACGGTGCCCGCCCATAGTGGTGGACTTCAATTCTTATTTAGTTCCTGGATTTTCAGCAGCGGTTAGGAAAGCTTACTTTGCACAGAGAAGAGTGTTCCCTCCTCGAGCTGTCCACGCCAACTGCGAAACGTCTTTTGCCGTCTGACTTTTGCTGTTCTCATGCTTTTGTCGTTCGTAGGATGTTGACACAGAGCCGGAGGTATACTGAGAAGACCAGCTAAGTGCAAGGGCGGTTTTCAGAGAATTCTTGAAATCTTCTTCCTTGGCTTCGTATGTTGACGACGCAAATTTTGTGCTCAAGAGTTGGCCACCAAGCTGGAATCTTGTCGCAAATACGTGCCCTAAGTAGATTCAATTAGAATACCGAGATAATCGAGGGTAGACGTGGTACATGTGCTCACCAAATTTCTCGCTGAAGTCCACCAGGGCTGCCTCGGTCTCTGTCCAGTCAATCTCCTCAGGTTTTATGTCCAAAAGAGGTTTTACGTCCCTCTTGTAGATCGAAATGATGCGATCCAGATAGGAGGTAGCTTGGGGCGAAAGCGCAAGGTTCGTTGGATCCATGGTAACGCGCGCACGAGGGAACTGGACGAGGTTAAATTCGATTCTTGGTACAATGGAAAACTTACATTGTAGGTTGCAAAGTATTCCTTCTCCGCCTGGATATCTGTTGAAGCAGTTCCAGATGCATCATCCTTACGTAGGCCACTGGAAACGCCTGCCGAGACGCCGAAGGCTCCTCCAGATGCTGATGCTTGGACGGCAAGGCTGGAGAACCCGTTTTCTGCCAATGACTTCTGCAACTCTGTTGTTGTCTCGTGTATTGAGATGGATGAGCCGTCAGCAACCTCAAACTCGGGCATCACCTCAACTTTGGGGACCTCAACGATCGGAACCTCAACCTTTGGTTCAGGGCCAGTAGGCGGCATGAGTGGCTGCTCGGGGGTAATGGGTTGGAAGAGGCTTGAGGGGACCATTACGAATGCTGGAAATATATCAGAAAAGATCAATGCGATCTCACGTTGTGAGTTCGAGGTTTCAGACTACGTACCAGGAAGTCTCGCTTTGACCACATCCCTTCCGTCTTCACTGATGGTGAATCCGTACAAGCATTTGTTGACTTGAAAAATCTCCTTCCAATGTTCTGCGGTGAGTTTGACAGCATGGCTGGCCAGAATGCAGTGAGCATAATCTTTCAAACAAGCACCAAAGGGAGAACTGACTCTGACTTGACCTCGCTGGGATTCCATGCCCCAACGTCCAAGTATTTGGGCCCAAAGTTCGTGGGCCGGCCAGGAGCAACAACTTCCTTTCCTGTTCGGTCCTTCAGTATTACTATATGTTAGCTATTCATCTTGAAACTTTGATAGAAGTGTTTTAGTGACGTACCGTGAGATCCAGGGTTAGATCCTTTAGACTTAAGCCGCTAGCCTTGAGTATCGCCTCGGCTTTTTTCACTTCTGGCGATGTCAGGGCAGCCAGCTTCCTCGCTTCCTCCTCAGCAAAATTCTTCGGTGCCCAAGGAGGTAGCGCATTAGCTTCTTTGGCTGCTTCTTTGGCTACTGCTTCGGCCTTTGCTTTCTCTTTTTCGGCTTTTGCTTCGACTGCTGCTTTTGCTGCTTCGTCATCTTTTCTCACTTGTGATAGTAGTGGTAGAATTTTCAAATATTTATCTACCTCGTCGACTTTGCCGCCAAACCTATCTTTTAGTTTTTCGAAGTTATTGTAGTCAATCTCACTGGGGGGTTTCGCAGGCGCCACAGGAGACTCTGTTCTGGCATCGGGCTCCGCCGGTGGTGTTGGCGGGGCTGGTTCTGCGGGTATGGTGGCATCATCTGACATTTTGCCTTGAGTTGGAAAGCAAGATGTTTCAATGTGCTGGCCGTTGTGAGTGAGGGTCAAAAATATTAGTGATTGTACGGTCTTCGATGGTATTGTGGAGTCGCAACCTGTCACTTTCCGTTCTTGTTGGCACCGAAGCTGGGAAATGCCAGAATTTATGCCCGTTCTCTGAACAAGGTATGATACAACTTCGTTTTTGCGTCTTGAAGAGGTTGCATATGCGTGTTCGCTGGGGATACTTCAAATTTGCACCCATTGGTGCCAAGTATTGCGGTACAGATAAGGCTGAGACATTCATGTCCTGTGGCTGGCTTGTTTGACGAGCTGTCACCATAACTGGACGAAGCGGAAGCTCCAGCTCCAGCTCCACAACCCGCAAGAGAGTCGAAAGATATGCTGAAATATATGCCCCTACCCCGGATAGCCCAACTATCCGAACTTGGAGAGAGGAGAAGGTTTAGCTTCGGCCTCGGACGTTTGCGGTGAGCTTCTCGTGCTCCATTTGGCCTTTTTGCACCAATCCGAGCCTTCGTCGGGAAGTAGCGAAACCCCAAATAAGATTTAAATCAGCGTGGCTTGCATGACCTTCTGCAGTGAATGGTAACAAAACTTATAACTCTCGGAACGGGACAAACCAACTCGAATTTGAGACAGCATGGTGGCGCTCTATTGGAAAGTTGCATCCCGAGCTTTCTTAGGAAGGAATTGATTAGCGGGATTTCCGATGCTTCAGCTCTCCCTTCTACCAGCCAGCTTGAAATCTACCGTATCCTGTGTATCTCAGGATAAATTTGACTTTTCCACGTTCTAGGTTGTTACGCCGCCAGTGCTCTCTCCTGATACCTCTGCATGGTCTAACCTATGGCAGAGAGCGTCACATGTCACTATCTCGTCTATCAAGTCTCAAACATGCGTCAAGTTTTGAGCTAGATATCTGCACAGCAAATGGAAGCGGTTGCTGGTTGGCGGAGGATTGAATCAATAGGGTTATTCGTCAAGGATTACCCCTCACAGGCCGGTGTGATGGGAATCGTCGCGGTGCCCGTGCTAGTCAGCCACCTTTGCATGTGAGCGTCTCTCTTCAGTCGATTTTCTGACAGAGACTCCGGGCTTCCGTGTCAGTTTTACCTAGCCGCAGTGCTTTCATCCCCAAAAGGTGCGTATATCAGGAACGAAAGGTACCGAGTCTCAAGAATCTCAACCGTCGATCTACTCGCACCACCAATCTGGCTCAGTCGTCTGCAGATTCCATCCGTGAGTCTTTCCTTGGCAAAAATGTCAGCAAATGAGCTTCAAAGCAGAGGCTTACCATGTTATAGGAAACACTTCCTTCAAGCTCTTTTTAAAATGCGCTTTTCTGTATCTCTGGTGAATTACCTTCCATTTTCTCTCTTCAGTATAAGGAACTATGACGAAGTGAAAAGCAGCTGTTAACTTGGCACTATCTACCAGGCAGTTGTATCCTTGGTTGCAGCAGTATCTCAAGCCGCTCGAGGTCCCTCGCCAGCTTCCCAAAAGCGAGTAAAAGCACCAACTTCTCCGGCTCAAGAGCCCATATTTGCCAAAGACGATAAGCAGTTTTGCGAGGACCAAGACGTACTTGGTCCGGCTTTGTATTGCGAGCAAGTTGGCAATCCAAACGATGACTGCGTGCCGAAGTGCGAGTGCCAAGACGGTCTCTGGCTGGTAAGGACTCCACTGTTCTGCTGTGTTGCTTTGATTCCGATCTCGTTGTGGATATATTGTACCTTTCTCTAATTCCCTCCGGAAATCCTCGAATGATGGAAATGGCTGATTGACTTGGCGCTCGTCTAGTACTGCGATTTCCCAGAAGTTTCTTGTTGCTCTAAATGCTGGTGCGACTAGCCACTATCATAGTCAGCCGGGCTCCCTTCACGAAAGAGAGGGGGTCCTTCTTTGGAGCATGTTAATCAATCCCTATATACCGTGCGACTTAGGGAATGGAGGCCGAGGGTGTGCTTAGAAATAGGACCAATGGAATATTATGCTCTTTCCTCCTGATATTAAGATAGAACATAATTATTTTGAAATCCTCCGCAACGTACCTCATTTCCCCAACTTTCCTTACCATCCAGCAAGCGCGGTCCATATGTATTTTTGTTTCCACTATTGCCTTCGACAAACCTTTTGGCACAAAGAGACTTAAGAGTGTAAATTTCACCTGTCGGAAACCCTCGGACCAGATCCGTCTCCACAGGACTTTATAAGAAGTAGATTACGGGGCTCATATATAACATGGAAGATAACTAGCAGCACTAGGTCAAAGAAAAGGATTTTAGGGGTCGTGCTCTCTAGCGAATAACCCGCAGCTCCTGAAAATAGAGAAATAACTTTAATACCTTAACGAACAAAAGAGCGAAAAAAGTTTCGAATAAAATGTGACGTAGTTAACACAAATCGGAGAAATCAAGTAGCCGCATATAGGTACCTATGAGACGCCCCAGGCGGAACAAGCCATGAGAAAAGTCAATGCACTCCACGGTTTAATACGGGGACTAGGTGTTGCTTATATATCATTAGGTTCCTCTTGTTCATAAATATTACAACAGCGAGAGGCCCTGCTAGTGTTCTCGTTGAATCATTTGAATCATATTGCCTCAGCAACGCAGAGCCTTGTTTGAATTCTAGCTTTCTAATTCTCACTCTCCAAGACGTGTGCAGAGCCTCGCGACGCCAGAAACTTTCCGCCAGCAAGAGAAAAAAATGCCAAGGTTATTTGAAAATGAAATGTTGTGCTCATGCCAGCAAGCGAACAAACACTTTAGTCACCGTATCCCATTCCAAGCTTTTGTATTTATAGACCTGTTGTGAATCCATTGGCGATATTGTATTCCATGTCTCAGATCCGAGATATAACATTCTGATGGGTCTTCCGTCTCGAACGGAAGGCTGTTCGCTGTGCTTTTCTTCTCAATTTATTTCTGGTTCAAGATGAAAAACTCTATCCGATTTCCTCTTTATCTGCCTCATACTCCTGTGTGGTAGAATCCAGGCCCAAGATAAAAATACCCGGCTGCCATGGTAACAATCTTGGCAATTGCTTTAACGAAGCACTGCGATTGCCATGCTTTAAGTGTAATAGTCCGTGCCCTTAGCGCTAATTGCGTAATCAACTGCCCTTATAAAGATAGTAAAAGAAGGCCACAGCTAAATGGCCATGCGGAAATTGCTAAATGGCCACGCTCTAAGAATTTATAGACTCGGCGAGTGTCATCTATTAACCTTGCCGTGCCATACTAATTTGTACTGCGTGGCAAGGGCCTCTTATGTATATTATGAATTTCATAATTACGTACCTAGTTCCCGGAACGAAAAATTGAAGCTATTCAGACGACTTAAGGAAACACTTCAACGTATTGCTAGCAACTCTATAGCGCTTCTCCGGCTATTCTATCGTGCTATAGTCACCTCAGCATGTTAGTGATCATTACATGTGCTCAAATTTAACAGTCTCGCAAGTCTGTCTTGTACACCTAACCACAGTCTCTCGAATTCGTCACTGCCCGGTTTCGACACGCAAGTAAGGCAGTACAGATGTAGGTACATCAGGACGCGAAAGGTAGTTTCCATTGGCCACATATCATTATCACGGCAGGCTGAAAGCACGTCCCTCATGATCAATCTTCACTTGTCGGCTGTGATCAGAACTTCGATATCAGAATCTTACTTCGTGTCTTCAAGGTTTCCACCCTCTGCTTCTAGAGCTGCAACAGCGTATTGACTTTGGACTGTCTGGAATTTTGCTACCCCATAAAGTCGTTGTCTAGCCTCCAACACTTGCTTGTGCATTTCGAGCGCTTCAGTCAGTTGGCCACATTGTGCTAGGATGCAAGTTTGCTTTCAGGACACTCCCCCTTCCAAGTCACACGAGGCGGCATAAGATACTGAAGCACGCAGCAAGTGGTGTGGGCCCTGGTGAACTCATCTGGTGGTGTTTTGTTGTTGATATCATTCCGAAGTTTCAGAGCGAGATTACAATGCTCTTTGGAAGCCGCAAGTCCACTGATGCCCAAGCGGCGGTAAAGATGACCATGTAGCACAAGGATGTAGGTCTCTGGCTCCTACCGCCGATTCTGATTCATACGTTCATGTGAGTTCAGCGCCTCTAATGATATCACCAGCAAATCGATTCCAAGTTGTGGCGGAGTGTAATGGTCTGTGCTCTTAGCGCTGATTGCGTAATCACTGCTTTTATAAGGACAGTGAGGGGGAAGAGGTAATCTTCCTTCCTTAGCAATTAGCTTTTATATAAATTAAAATATTATTAGCGAGTCTACAGCGCTTCTTTAATTATTCTATTATACTATAGTCAGCTCAGCGTGTTAGTGATTATTATATTTTAATTACTTTTCTCTTACCGTTAGCTTAATTATTATATAATAGTTTAAACTAAAGGATTATTAGTAGCAGCCTTAAGCCGATAAGAATAACGATTAAATACCTCGGAATACTAAGGAATCGCTGGAAATATATTAGTAAATAATATTACCGTAATATAAAAGCAACTTCGGGCTCTTAAGAAGCGGAACGATATCCTTAATAGCCTTATCGCTAAGTATTATCGGATATACGGCGACGATTTCACGTAATATTCTCTTAAAGTAATAATAAGAGCTTAATTCTTTTAATTTACTAAATTAGAAACTCTTGTAAATAATAGAAGTAACGTAAAAAAACCCTTTAATAATAGCCGACGAACTTCGGGCTTTACGTCGAGAGAAGAGTAAATATATAATCTCTTCGGAATATAAAAGAAAAAGCTACCGAGAACTTATAGAATATTTATAAGCTTATAATCGTATTTTTTATTACGATTCCAAAGATTCCCGACTAATAAAATTAAGATTAAATGAACGGTAATATTATTTCGTAAAGAACCGGCGAATGCTTAGAAAAGATTTAAGAAGTAAACTTTAAAAAAAACTTAATATAATAACTTAAGAAGATTATAAGGAGTTTCTAAAGAATTTCTAATTATTCCTTGTTTTAAAAAAGATAACTAATTCTTAAGCTTGTGAAACAGCCCGACAGAGAATTAGCTAATTTATTTATGAATTTATTAATTACTTAAAAGGATTAAAAGAATACTTCGAGCCTTTTATAAAGCGCTAATTGCGAGATATTCTATTTAATAGAATTTAGCTTAAAGCTCACCAGAAGATCGTCGAGAGTAGATAAGTTAATAAACTATAGACTTATAAAGAAGTTATTTTAGTTATTACTTTTTAAGAAACTTATAATTTAATGAAAAGGAATAATAAAAAGTAAAACGAATTAAAGAATAAAAAAAGAACCTTTTTGTAATCTTTTACGAAAAGTGTTATATGTATGCCCATTCATTCTATTTGTACGGAATCGGGCCCGTAGCATAAGGGGGCCGAGGCTTCTACGGTATCAGTAGAATCAGTCCCACTTGTATATCTAGTCACGCCGGCGTTTTGCTTCCCCTCACGGGTAACCCCCTTTATATATACGCTTCTCCTCTAGACTTCTTTAAAGGCCAGAGATTAGTTCTTTAAATATATTTTCCCTGAACCTCTATAAAGCTTTGCCTATCGTGAACTCCATCTGACAAAAAGCTACCGAAAGGCGAGATAATTCCTGGCTAAAGCGATTTAATAAAATTAACTTAAATAAAATCTTAATTAAAAAGAGTAAAAAGAGAAGTTATAAGTTAAAAGTTAAATATTACTTATATTATAAGCTCGGCTATTGTGAAGGCTATAACAATAAAAGAACGAAGAACGGCTCAATGTACTAGGCAAGGAGCCTAGTAATGTTAAGGGGTTAAGACTTAAATTGGAAAAGTATTTAATTTTTTTTAAATTTTATATAAAGAAAAGGTCTTTTATATAAACCTTTAAAGGTTATATGCCTAATTCCTTAAATAACGCCTTAGGTATCAAACAACATTACTTGGATGGCAGACAGAGCGATTAAGAGTCAGTGATATCCGTTGCGCTACTGCCAGGGTTGACTTTTCGCTTCAGGGTGTCGATCAGGCGCTACAGGCTGTTGCTCCAGGGACTTACAGCGACCTAGTCGAGTCACGTGGGATGAGGTCAACCCTGGCAGCAGCGCAACGGATAGGTGACGACGTTCCGAAGATATTGTAACGAGACAATTAATTAAAAGTATGGCAAAGACTTTATATTAAACAGAGCTATACTTGCATTTCTTTTATGCTTAAGCCAGAAGCTTAAAGGCATTTAAATAAATCCGTACGGGCCATCAGTGCCACTTATAACCAGTTGTAGCCTTAGGCCTTAATATTATACACGGAAAGTATAACCGAGCAGCATTTCGTAGGTCGCTGACTAGCATCATACAGCTTTCAAGCTTTCAAAACTTCCCAAAAGGTGGTTAAATTTCAAGGGGAACAGAACAGGTATAAACAGGCTAATAATGAAAGCAAAAATAAATGGCCGTCTACATAGATTCCCCAGGAAACAAATATAAAAGCCTAAGTTTCCAACTGTCAAGTGCTAATATTAGGCACTAGGATAAGAGTAAATTAGGGTGAGTTATTCGTAATGAAGTGAAATATGAAGTTGTACTACCGGACTTTCGCTTCGTAGGGATGTCGGTTATGGCTGACTGTGCCTTCGGCGGTAAAGTATGCCCGCCTTAATAGGTGATTTTCTTTTTAGTGAAAGCAATCTAGCATAACCTTCGTGAAACGATGGATCTCCGGAGAGGTATACAAGCGGCACGGCAGCTTAAAAGCCTAAGATTTGTAGTTTCTATTAACAAGTACACTTGGAATTTCCCTTAATATTTTCTTATGCTTTTGGAAAAAGCATTATCTTTAAAATAAGCAACTTTTAACTCTAGCTTTTATATAATCCTAACTAGCACTCAACTCCTGTGGTCTGCCTAGTATCACGACTTATAGTAGTAATAAGCTACAACCTAATGGGACTGCACTCGCTATATAGAGTATTTGCGAGTATTCCCCTAGGTTCAACTTGAGATATTTCGGCCACCACTTATCCCTTGAACGGAATACCCAAGAACTTTACGTGGAATCTTTAGGCTACTCTAGATGATTCTGCTTACATACAACTAACCCCGCCACTAGACGCGAATTTATTTAGACCAAATTTTGAAGAATCCAACGGAATCACCCCTTCTTCCACTTTGCCAACTTATCCTGACACGGGTTTCACGTCGGCGATTCACCTCATGCCAACTCCACGGGAAAGGACTGGAATACCTCACTTAGGGATACCTTAAACTCCTTCGTTTGACTATCAAGATCTTCTCTTATTCATCAAACCGACTCCCTTATATATCTATGGAGGAGATCCGGGACCTAACCCGTCTTATTTCACCATGGACATCTTCTCTTATTCATTAAACCGACTTACTTATGTTTCCTCAATCGGCTTCGCTAGTATTTAATAAGGAAAACCGGGACCTAAACCACCTCGTTCTACTATCGATATCTTCTCTTGCTCATCAAACCGACTCCCTCATGTGTCCTTAATTCGCTCTCTCTACTTCAGCCCAACTGATTCCTTTACTTAGAGCTTACGCAAAAGGAGCATTATGCTTACCTTTCCTATTTCAATTAGCTATGTTAATGGCTTTGATTCTATTAATTACTACATCTAAAGAAGGCGTTCAAGAGAGTAGTCACCTAGACTCTCTTCCCTTCTCCGAAGAGAGTCCGTCAACATTTGTCAATCGAGAAACGAAGAAGCTAAAAAGCGGCTTTAAAAAAAGTCCCAAAAAATTTGCGTTCGCCGGGAATCGAACCCGGGGCCCATCGATTACTGTATTTAGTCTTCACTCAAATGTACTTCGTATGGCAACGATAGATTTTACTACTAATCTATCGTTGCGAGCGCTAAAACTGGTACGGAATCGGAAGTTTTAGCCTAGGCTGCTTTTACACATTAGGTTATGCTTCGCTAAAATTCATCCACACGCCCGCCCGTAATAAAGGGTAGACTTTGGCCACGATTGAACACATCGGGTGACAAGGTCCTGCTGCAAGCTTATCTTGTGAGTCATAGATTCAAGATACGAAGTAGCAGGTCGGCGATCTGGTAATTGAATTGTCCAGTGTTCTACGCTCAATCTTAGGCCGTGGCATGACTTCCTTGGTATCCTTCTGTCTGTTTCTAGGAACTTGAACTTTGAATGCGCAATACCAGTCGTGCAAGGCTTTGATCCTGTTTCCTGGTTTCCGTTTCCCTGGACCTGTATTGACTTCCCCGAGCTGGACCGACCTCTCAGCGCCTGTTCTGCGACCCCAAGAATTGATACCACCCCCTGGCTCTCGAGGCCCAAAAAATAGCCGAGCTTATACAAGGTCCGTTAAGCCAGATTTAATGGCAACATGTGTGATTTGATAGAGTGTACTGTACAATTTTGAAATGTAGTAAGAAATGTAGGCTGTCGGTTTAGATGACTTTCCTTGCTTCGAGCGACGATTTGGGGAAGGCAAGAATCAGACCATGTCCCTTGTGCTGTTTGTAAGCCTCAATCGAGGCAAAAAAAAAGAAACGAAAATCGGAAACTGAAAGAGACCCCAGAGGCGCATAATGATGCGCCAGTCCCCATGTCCGGCGCTGCGGAGATGCCGGGGTAAACCCAGGATCCGAGACTGTACATAAAATTGGACGTAGCGAACTATATTGAACACGTCACGCTCAACAGCTGCGAAACCCGATTCATAAAACTAGAAAAGATCGACTAAATCCCAATGATTTGACATCTCGAAAAGATAAGTTCTGATTGTAGCAACTTTATTTTAGCTTCATTTTGGAATATGAATCGTTACACACACTCTTGTTGCCCGTTTGCTCCTGCAAGCTTATCCGAGTAAGTCAATAGCTCTTTTAAATCTTGTTTCGTGGCATATTGCTTTCATAATATTGGTGGTACGTATATTTCTTTTTTCCGTAATGGTTCATTTGCAAACGTTTGTTAGACGGAAGGATTCGCAGGATGTTGTCCTACATACACCAGTGGGTGTCAGAATTCGTTGACCACCCCTCTGAAATCAAGCGATCATCACTAAAACTCACCCTCTTTACACTTGAATTCTAATATAATCTATTAATAGAAACTTAAAAATTCTTTATTATATTTAATATTCTAAGCACTTAAGTTAAACAAGTATTTATTTCATATATAACTCTCAAGTATAAAAAGTTATTAAATAAATCACATAATACTGTTAAAAGAAGAATTATTTCTATGACGCTTGCTTTATAAAAGACGGCAATCACGTATGACTAGCGATTCATATTTTATAGCGAGAATATGAAGATATTAAGTGTTTTTTAAAATCTATAATTATAAAAGAAAAAAGATATGAAAAGAAGTAAGTTATATATAAAAGTAAGCTCCGTAAAGGCTCGTTTAATCTCGGCATCTTCTCAATCAGGAAGTGAATAGCCGAGACTGGAAGTAAGGCTCTAGAAGCTCTAAACCGTCACAATTTCCTCACTTAAAAGTGACTTATTATTCTATCCCTCTATTCTGCGGCTATAAAACTTAATCCTTCGTACATCTTAATGCAAATACTAATACAAATTACTACCGGTCATATAAAAGAATTCTATTAACTAATAAGCCTTTAAAAACATTCTTGAAGTAGGTGTTTTTTGGTGAGAGTCGCTTACTCGTATTCCCTGTTACGTGCACACCCCGGACACATGCACACCCATTTCCCTACTAAAATACTACTTTTTTATACTGCAAAAATATCTGTTATTATTAATGTAATTTTGTAATTTTTAATAATTTGAACATAAGATTATAATAATATTAAATTAAAGACTTTAAATATAATGTTTTATTTTATTTTAGTACGTAATTTAAAGCTAAAAACGAGTGATTTTAATGGTTAATATAACTATTATAATAAAACCGAATTTAAAAATACTAATAGAAAAGTATTAATAAAAAATCTTTACAAAATGAATTTAAGCACTTCTAATTAAATATATATATAATTAAGTACCGTTTAACAATATTATAATTTTTTAATTCAATTTTATTTAATATATTTTGATTTTATTTATAAGAAAGAAGAAAAAAACCCATTTTTGACTTATTTGTAATTATATTAACTTAACCTTTAAGTTTAAGTTATTATGTATAATTAATTAAAAACTTGATTATTTTCTATACTAGCATACTCAATTACTAAAGTATTCCAATTCAACTTTAATATAAAAGACTTAAAAAAGTATAATTTATACAAATACTAAATTTAATTACTTATATGAGTAAATCAATTATATATTTATTTTATTTTATTATATAGTATCAAGTGGTTGTTTATTTATAATACTTTTAAAGTGAGGTATTTTGGTGGGGAATTAGGTGTGCATGTGTTCGGGGTGTGCACGTAAAAGGGAATACGAGTAATTTTGCGGGGTGGTCAACGAATTCTGACACCCACTGGTGCATACTGCAAGGTGATGTCACTTGGCGCACTGGACGCGAACCTGATTATCGTGAGCTTTCAACCCTCCTCTGTTTTCTATCTTCAGATAATGAGATATTCATCGAGATAAACATACTCAACGAGCTCAAAACATATTTTGCAAGGAGGTCGGTGTTTACGGCTACACAAACACGACAAGTCAGATCGACATCAAACTGATGTGAGGCAGCTCGAGCCCGAAATATCTGTAGCTGCGCTGTTTCTAATTTCTGCTTCTCCAAAACCAACACTGGCATGGGCAAGGATCATTCACAGATTGATACTGCATCATGGATCCACTCACCATTATAACTAGCATCCCGACTCTGATCGATATCTGCAAACGCTGCATCAGCGGCTTCAAAGCCATGAAAGATGCCTCGAAAGACTGCCCAGTCCTCCTCTACGAGATCACAAACCTAGAAACGCTTCTTCAGCGCCTAGACTACGAAAGACGAGCACAAATGAAAGAACAAGAAAAAGGTAAAGACAAAGACGGGAATAAAACTTCATCTTTCCCTCTCGAGGAAATGGAGAATCACATCACACGGATGCGAAAACGGATGGAGGATATCTCCAGCAAACTTGTAGTTTCGGATAAGAGGTTTGGGAGTTTGAGGAGGGCTGTCAAGTGGCCGTTTACGGAGAAGGAGGTTAAGGAGCTATTGGCGGATTTGGAAAGGGATAAGTTGTTGTTGAATTTGTTGGTGCAGGGAGATCATTTGTAAGTACAGATAGCCATATATGACCATGCTGCTACTCATTTGTGTGAACAGATCTTTATCGCAGGCGTTGAGCCATGATATTAAGGATATTCAAGGACTTGTGGCGGATATTGGCGAGGGTGTTAGGAATATACAGGTCGATGTGGAAGGTCTCCACGAACGTGCTGCAGGTAGCGTTCTAGGTATACCGTAAATGGCAGTTCTGGCTGACTGGCTTTCAGACGAAGAATACCGCAAGATCTTGGAGTGGATATCTCCCATCCCATTCTGGAGTAAGCAGCGAGACCTTCAGCGCAAATACCGTCCTGGAGCCGGTACATGGTTTCTAGAGTCTCCCGAATTCCAGCAGTGGGTTGATGGACATCTGAAGATTCTAAACTGTACTGGCATACCGGGTGCAGGGAAGACGATCATATCGTCGGTCGTGGTTCAGCATCTTGCGGAGCACTTCCATAGTGTTCCAGCTGCTTATGTGTTCTGCGACTATCTCTCACAGGCTAACCGTGCAATCGAGAATATATTGCCAAGTATCCTCCGGCAGATCATCCAGATGCGGGGAGTGTGTTCAATCGAACTTCGGGAGCTGTATAAGACGAGAATGTTGACGGGCGAGACACTTAGCTTGCAAGAGACTGTCTGGTTTCTAGAGACGTGTGTTGATCAACAAGAACGTGTCTTCGTTCTTTTCGATGCACTGGATGAGCTTGATGATGAAAAAGATGTACTGGAATGGGTGGTCAAAATGTCGAAATCGGGGTGTGTAAGTTTCATGACGACCTCGCGGCAGAGTTCAGTGCTGCTCGAAGACGCTGATTCAGTGGCTCATGTCAATATTCGAGCGGATGATACAGATGTCAGGCAGTATGTCAAAGACTTGGTTCCGGGAGCTGCTAAGAACAGCCCGGAACTTCAACAGACAATAATCGATGGAATTTGCGAGGCCGTTCAGGGAATGTAAGTTTCACAACTCGTCATCTTATTGAAGAGTTCATGTTAATGGAAAAGTAGGTTTATCATCGCGGCTCTCCATATGGAGACTTTGGCAGAACTAGGAACCGAAGGCGATATCAGGAGAGCTTTATTGGACTTTTCTGCACATGGCCAATCACTTGACAGGCTGTACCAGAAGGTCATGAATCGGATCGCAGAGCAACCGAACGTCAAGAAAGACGTGGCACATCGGCTCCTTGCATGGTTGACCAAGATCCGTAGACCATTGAGCCCTGCGGAACTTCGCCATGCCTTTTCTGTTCGGGAAGGGGACCGGAGGTTTCAGACCGACATGCTTTATGGAATGGACTACCTACTCGCTACCTGTAAAGGTCTCGTCGAAATCGACAGAGAGAGCAATGTGGTGCGTCTAGTCCACAAAACCGCGCGGGAATTCCTGGCCACGCATGAGACCACAACGAATATCGAGGAGGACATTGCGGAAACATGTCTCACATATCTATCGTTTGACGAACTGCTGGAACCAGTAGCTGATCACGATGCTCTTCAAGCTCTAATCGATCACTACCCGTTTCTTGACTACGCAGCAATATCTTGGGGCTACCATGCCAATGACATGCAGAAACCCACACAGAAGATGGAGGATAAAGTTCTAGGATTCTTACGACTGCCAAACCGAATATCTGATGTCCTTCTTGAGTATTGGGCCAACAATGAAGCCACGCAACGCTCGCTGCAGATATGGAAAGGAGAGCGTAGGCCATCTAGCCTGCATCGTCAGACGAACCGGAATATCAAATGCCATCTACGAGATATCCATATTGCGATCCTGTTCGGCTTCACTACAGTACTGAAGTCTGTTCTCCTCGAACACCCAAAGCGATACTGGAGGATGAAAGTCAACAATCCGCTCTGTTGGGCTGCTAGACTTGATCAATATGAAGAGATGAAGATCATGATCGAGAACGGCGCAGATGTGAATGTCGCTGGGGGCCTTGGGTGGACTCCTCTACATTGGGCGTGCGTTTGTGCTTCCCTCGAGATGGTGCGGCTTCTCCTTGACAATGGTGCGGATGTCAACCAACATACTTCGGAGCCAAGAGGTAACGAGACACCAATGCACAAAGCATGTTTCCACGATCGCGCAGACGTGGTAGAGGAATTGCTCAAGCGAGGTGCTGATATAACCGCTGGACTTCCGGGCCAACCTAACACCACACCGCTGAGCTATGCCTTGGATAAAGGGCGTCTGAAATGTCTCGAGCTGTTGCTTTTTAAGTATCGGTTTTTTACATCTGAGAACACAGCTGGCCTGATGATACCGATTGATGACCCGGACTTACTTCGACGACTCCTCGATACGCATGTAAATCCAAACCAGGACTTTGGTCTCGGCCGTAGTATGCTCGATGTAGCTATCCAGCAAAGGGACAGCGAACTAATCGGTAAGTGTCTGGAGCACGGAGCTCTACCGAAAGTATACTGGACAATCGAAATGCCCGAGATCGCACAACATAGCCAGGAGTCATGGTTCGTGACACTACATGCCTTGATAGCCGGCCACGCACCACCCATGGCATCAGCCTCACGGTCTGAAGTCCTAATGATTAACCGTGATATACCTGATAAAGAACTTTACCTTGAGATTCCGACACCGGCTGATAGTCCCCAGGTGACGAAAATCATCTTCACGATTACGTCGCATGATCAAGGCTGGTCGTCCTTCCCTCATGATCATGGTGCGTACATGGGATCACAGAGCTTTTTCGCTGCGGATGTGTGGGAGATTGGGAAGGATGGAAAAGGAGAGGTTGCCTCGAAAAGGAAGAGGATTGTGTATAATGTACATGCGTCGAGGGAGTGGAAGAAGCATGTTGTGGTGTGGGAGAGGGATGGCGCTAAGAAGGATTTGAAGAGGTGGCTGGAGGCGTTGAGGGCTGGATGTGCGATTAGAATTTATGCTCGGGCGACAGACTGGGGATGGGAGAATCATGTTGCGGAGATTAGGGTTGATGTTTTTGCTTGAGTTGGAGAGGAGGAATAGGCGAGACGGCTGAAGTTGTTTGGGAGCGAAAGGGGCTCGGTTAACCATAACGTCTAGCCCCACCATTCCGACCACCCCTAGTTTCCGGACACCTCGCTTAACCTCACCGCCCCTCGTACCTACTTACTTAAATAATTATTAACTCTTTTAATTCTTAATCAATTCTTTTGAAATTTGGAATTCAGATATTTTAATCATAAAGCGTTAATATACGGAAGCTAATATTTAGAGCGCTCTTAAGGAGATGGCAAATAGCAAGTCTACGCAAAAGGCATCGCTAAAGTAAGGGATTCTAAAGTCTACCTTTCATAATCGTGCTACGACTATATTATCGCACTAAGAAGCCGCCAGCTATTTGCAAAGGCTACTTACGGTACTAAAGGACAAATTAACTAATTAGGTACTTAAGAGTTTATTGGCCGTGGAATTACGCATGTACAAATCAAGAGTTTCGCTCAATAGCTTTTAACTCTTGAAGGAGATTATAAACCACTCGAATAACATTAAATAAAGCGATTTTTAGTCCGGAATCTTATTCTTAAAACTAAAAAGCAAATCTATATTGATTCTATACGTGTTAATAACGCTTGCTTTAAAGTTATTAAGCCTTAATTCTAAAAATTTAACGTCCCGGCTATTAAAGCGATTCCAGCTAGCTAACGATAGAATATAAACGAAACTAGCATTATAAAAGGTTATAGTTTCAATAGACTAGTCGTAGGCCATACTAAGAAGCGTAAGGTTTAAGGGAAACAACTAAGTTCACGTGCTTAAACGTCAATTATTAAATGTATTTCTATAACTAGAGTTTCTATAGCTCTAGCTATAATTTTACAAAGAAAAGACGGTCCAATAACAGTAGTTTCCGTCTCAATTAGACAAATTCAATAATTAGCACTTTATTATTACGGAAAATAAGTAGACGACTAATGAGACGGCTCTTAAATAGGTAGAGAAGGTGTTTATTCCTTAGACGAAACCACGCAATCCTTCAGCAAGACTCCTTATTATAGACGGCCACGAGAGCTATAAGACTACGGATTTCCTTTAGAGGTGCCTTAAGTATAATATTTACGTTTTATTCTTACTTTTACACACGTCATACGTCTTATAACCTTTAAATTTGACGATTTTCTCTCCCTTTAAGCGTGCGTACCAAAAAGAGTTATACAACTTGAGTTCTTTACTTAATTCTACTTTAATTAGCAAACGCAATTTCCTTCTTTACTATTAAAAAGCACGTTAAGAAAGTCTTACGGCTTCTAATATTAAAGCCGGTTAAAGGACTACTAAATTATAGCCGGTATTTATAGCAAAACCTTTTATAAGCCGATTACTATTAGAAAATAGTAATAAATCGACAGCTACGCTTCTTTTAAACTCTTAAAAGGAAGTAACACCACTTCCGGAGGTTTTTAATAACTTACTTAATCTCTGTACTTTAAAAACCAAAAAAGATCTCTATTTATAGCTCCGTAACTTAGCTTCCGAATCACATAACTACCTTCCGGAGAAGCGTTTATATATTAAGAAGATTATAACAATAATTAATAAAAAAGACTATAAATTAAGAAAAGCAAAGATAAAGATTTAAGAGTTAAAAGAGAAATTAAAGCAATTAAAGCTAAAAAAAAAGGAGGAAAGTATAAACTAGTCCAAATTCTAAGTTTGTGACGACACGTGCTATTTTTAAGGCTCAAATCGCAGCTAGAGATCGCTAAATTATACTTATAAAATCAAAATCTAAAGGAGATTTAGATTTTATAGTTTCTTATATAGAAGTTAAAGAAATATAGAGTTATTAAGCCTTAAATAAGAAGTGATAGAATTAAGCGAGGTGTCCGGAAACTAGGGGTGGTCGGAATAGTAGGGCTAGACGTTAGGCCTCGCGTTATCTGCCCTGTGCCTCCATATTTGGACTACAACTATCTCACTTTGTCGTTGACACTGATCAGGCCAGAAGCTTCTTAGAACAATGCTGCTTGGTCGTAAAGGGTAAAAAGTTAGTTGAACTCTTCTCTTGCAATTTAAGACTCTTGTTTGGCTGGGGGGATCTGAGGAAAACCTTCGCTAGGCGGGGCAAGAGTCCTACAACAGAACGTGATTAAGAACACATTCATGCCTGCCTGCTAATGATAGGCCTGGGATTATCATCACTTTCTGGCATCAGGCTCAGCCCTACGTGACAAGACTACGGGGTACAGCAGACTGACTTTCTGTGCTCGTAAATTGGACGAATGAAAATGGTATCCCATGGTGTGGCAGTTCGCTTACGGCTTTTAGCGTGAAAATCTGAAATGAGTTCATTGAGCGCAAATAAGCTAGTAGAACAAAAAGAATTAGATAAAATGATACCTTTACTTCGAAATAATAATAGCTCTCTTGTAAATTAGTCTTTTAAAGCAAAGTGAAGCTGGAGCTGAGAGGTCTCTTTTGAAAACGGCGCTAAAAGCCCTACTGCCACACCATGGGATATTTTGACGTGCATTGTGCGGCTGCATGTTCGCCCAGGAGAGCTCGGACGGTAGCGTTATTAACTCAGGCTTTTGATCGCTAGGCGCGCTAGTTTTTCTAGGGGTTTGGCGCTGAAACGGCGAGCTTGCATGCCTAACTAAATGGACCTTCAACTTACTAGTGGCGAGGACTTAGTCTAAGGAACCTCAACAACAAACCATTATTTGGATGTCAGCTTACGAGGCACGGCGGCGGCGGCTACAACCATAGAGCATCACTTTAACGATTTGATTCAGACCTAGTTCCGAATTCCTTTCCCGTGCTGGTTAGCTCTTGGCGTCATCATGTAAGCACCTAGGATTGCCTCGGTGATATCTATCCACTGGACGATATGACATTTCTCCTACGTTACGTTTCCTCAGTTCATCACTCCTTTTCTACTCTGCTCTATTCTCATTATGTTTCTCGCACGTCTCATGAACTATGTACTCATCGTCAGACAACAATCAAGTAAATCCCCACCCCACCCTTCGGGCCATCCTCTATACCAAAAAACCCGATTTTAACTTAATAATATCTTTATGAAATATGAATAAAAACTTATAAAATTCATAATATATAACATTTATATATACGTTACCTTAAACATAACATATAAGTTAATTCTAATTAGGCAATTCTCTTAGATTTAAAATTTAAAAAACACCCTACAAAAGCGACTAAAATTAATTTATGATTAAACGAATATAAATACTTTAAAAAGGACGATTATAGCCGATAAGACTACTGATTTAAGATTTTCAGTTATTAGATAGTTCTATTAGTAGTTGTTAATATACATTAGAATAGACTTTTTCAGACCTCTGTAAAACAGTTATTTTAAAATTATAATATAACTACTAATATAATTGCTTAGTAATAGAAAAACTGTTATAAGGACTCTATTTATTATTATATATATCAATTTCAAGTACTTATAACTATAAAATTAAAAGTTATTTTTAGTCACTTTTATATGGTGTTTTTTAAATTTTAAATTAACGAGAATTACCCGATTGAAACTAGCTTAAAGTGAATAAGCGAGGTCGCATATATACTATTAGCTTACATTTTTTTATTTAGTGTACTTTTATTAACGTTTCATAAAGATCTAGCTTGTGTCGTCAGCGTTCTGATTTCCTTCAAGGTCCGGGAATCAAATTTGATTCGGACGATTTCACTCATACCCATTCCCTCCACCGCAAGCTTCAATAGCAAATATATAGAGATATAAAAGGGATATATAAGTAGAGGAATCCTCGCACTGCTTTCTATTAATTGCTTCACAAAGCTAAAAGCAGCGGAGTAACGCCTAATATGCCTAGGTGACTTGATATTGACGCTACCTATGCTGACGCCTTCTATCGTACCAGCCTCAAGCGTCCACGATCAAAATAAAGTCAATTATTAGTAATAATTTATAGATATTCCTTTGGCATAAGAAAACTTATCTAAGGCTAAGGTTTAAAATCTTCAGTTTGCTCGGGATCGACGTGATCAGTGAAAAATTGATCTGATTGCCACACTTAGGAAGCCAAGCGACGCCCCAGGTCACAACGGACTCTCTCACCAATAGAACAAGATGTTGTTTTTAGCTTTATAGAAAGTACAGAGATATACCTAAAAGAGGGTGTAGTTTAGAAGTGGATTAAAGCACTACGGGTAGTCTAAGTTGCATTAAATTCATTAATTGTTGTTCTAATTACAGGAGGGTGAACGGAATCACGGGGTGATCGGAATGGTGGGTGGGGACTTAAAGGTAGCTTAGCAAGCGTATGCAATTTGAGTAGCGAGAGGAAACAAAAGAGCAAGGAATGAATGCGACGAGATAAGAGAGGATGGAACAGATCAGAAAATGCGAGCAGGAACGTCCAAAGGGAAGAAGGGTAAAAGCTAGAAATGCCAGGGGAGAGGTAGTGGCCAAGCAGACCAGGAGGCAGGACACCAAACTATATTAAGGCAGATAACACTAGCTAGAGGGACATCGGGAGCAGAAAATACAGACAACACGGACTTTAGACAAGTAACCGAGATATCACAAATATGTTTTGAAGGCGTTGTGCTACGGCTTTATCTCAAGGGGTGCCACTCGCGGCAGCAACTGCTACTGAACATGGGACTGTATATCTGCAGTGCCGAGCGCGATAACGCTCTGTGGAGCTCGATGCTCAGATAGAGCCCTCCCACGTCACGCCTTAGAACACATCGTCAACCCTCACCCATTACGTCACATATCCTTTGATAACTTCTTCCAAGCCCTGCACTCAACCTCGCACTCTTTCCTCCACACCGCCTTCCGCGCCTCCTCCGACTGTTCCTGATCGTCCAGCACACGAGCAGTATTTCGCTCGTCAGCATATGGTAGATCGTTAAATCTGTTAATCCTTAACATCGTGCGGGTAGCTGATAAAGCGGATTGGGTCGGATCGGACAGTTGAAGAAGAAAAGACGAGGCTGCAGCGAAAGCTCAGAATAGTGGGGCGCATGCACATGCGCGCTACTTATACTTTGTAGCTCCCACTGCTCGCTTGAAGGCGTGCCCGTAAGCCGATCAGGCGGGACATGCAATGGTTTCTGCGGCTCGGTAACATCGGTCTTCATATGTCAATATTACTAGGACCTCTCGGTAAGTTAATAACTTACTAAAGTACTGAAAATGCGTATTTTTCATAACGCTAGATCATAGTAGGCTAGCGTAGCCAGGGGCGTGAACGCTTTTTTCTACCCCACTATAAACGGGCAACGTATCCCTCACAACCAAGATAATAACGACAACCACAGGCCGAGATGCAGACACCAGCGTCTTGGCACACTTCATTGATTATTCCCTGGTGTCAGCCTTCGTTTCGCTGTACGCTTTCGTACAAGTGGTAGTCGATACCTGTCCTAAATTCAACGCGCCACCCGCACGGCACGGCGCATTATAGACCCGCTCTTACATCGCTCCACCCTACGTACTTTGGTAGTCAGGGAAATGTTTGTAGCCAAGACTGCTAGAGAGTTCCTTCGATAACAAGGAACTTGTCCAATAGGGTTTCTAAATTCTGAGCATTGTTCCCTACTTAAGTTAGAGCAGTACCTCCTTGCAGTGACAATTATTACCCCAACTACCAAGTACGACCAAGTGATAGCCAATATGACGGCATCGGGTTTCCACACCTCTGTTATTTGGCGTCGTAAAAAGAAGGGTTACAAAAGCTACAAAAGCTAGGCCATTAGACGAAATTTGGCATTGCACCACGTCTCAAGCTGAACCCACGCTGGAGCACCCCGTCTAAGTTCAACACTCCATTATGACTTCTACATCGTCAGTCCACCTCACCTGCCTTTGCGGCGCGATCTCAGAGCCTGGCACGCTCCTCTCGGACCCAGGAATTCCAGTAACTATTGAGATCTGCTATTGCAACCCCTGCCGCTACGCAACCGGCTCTCTAGGAGTTGCTTTCCCGCAACTCGGGGCATCTCCATCCCAAGACACACTCGGCAAAATCACACCATACTATAGCTCCCAAAAGAATATTCGCTACTTTTGCTCCACATGTGGCTCTCACTGCTTCGTCGCAAATCAGAAAAATAAGAAATGGTTCTGTCTCAGTGGAATTATCGAACCGAATCCGGCGTCTAAAGCAAAGAACACACAATGGCCGAAAGACACTATCAAAGTCTTGCGCCATGACTACGTCCTCGATACCGTCGACGGTGGCCTGGTTCCTATTATGCTCAACCTTAATGGTCGCTCGATCCCGACATGGTCGGCCGCTGGGCGAGAAATAGACTCATTCGACCTTCCACATACCGATGTGCTCTCTCTAGCTAGCAAAGCCATGAGTGCCCTCCCACCTCCAAAAGAAGATTCCCATCTCTTAGCTAAGTGCCATTGCGGGGGAGTCTCCCTCTTCATCAAACGCGCCAACTACAGTTCCATCCCTAGGACCTCCGCCCATCACAACTCCTCCGACCCCGCCAAATACCGAGCTTCACCTTGTGCCTGTCGCTCCTGTCGCCTCTCCACAGGTGTGTCCATGCTTCACTGGACCACGATTCCGACGGCAAACGTCTTCAACGCCAATGCTTCCAACATTTCCGAAGACGAATTCAAGCCCATCACTGTTGGTCACTCTGCTTCTAGCCCCAATGCAAACCCGGGACTTGCGTTGAAACATTACTGGTCATCCCCGGAGCGGTGCTGGAGCTTTTGTGGCAAATGTGGTGCAACTATTTTCTATTGGAGTCCTGATCATTTGGATGTTGCTGTTGGGATTTTGAGAGCAGAGGAGGGAAGTATGGCGAGGAGGTGGTTGGATTGGGAGTGGGGCCAGTGCGGGTTTGAGGAGGAATCCATTGATCGAGAGATTTGCGAGGCGTGGAAGGGCGGTGCGGAGGTGGTGAAGAAATTGGGGATTGAGAGTTGAGAGGAGTGACAATAGGAGGCGTTTTGAAATTTGTGATTTTGTAAAACTATCACGTATCGTTAAATTAAGCCGACTCCGCCGGCTTAAAAATCACCATAAAGCCGTTGCTCGATCGTGCACAGCGCGAGGAGTGGCGGTCGCAGTGATTTGACCTTGCATCGTCACCAGCTGATGGACTAGATCTGGACATAGTCTCAAAAACTCGTCCCCGAGTGTTCATCCTTTTCCCACGGGTTGTGGCTCGGACCCAAGAAGAAAATATCACGTCCCTTGCTCTGCTGGTCATGCATTATCATTATCAAAGAAGGATGAAAATGAGGAGAGAATGAGTCGTACACTCCTAGGGAGGAGTCGTCGGTGGGGAGGGAGCGGCGGACACGCCGCAATTCAAGGAGGAGGAGCCATTCGACATACCTTAATAAGAGCGGGCAAGTATACAGGGTTAGAGAACTATCTAGAGTATATTATAAACCAGATTGAGGACTTGTACATGAGGCGTTCAGTGTAACAACCCCAAGTCAATACCGGTTCGTGTTGCTCCAATCGCTCGTTTCCGCTAATCACGAGCTTATCTCAATATGGGTCGGTACGCAGAAAAGCATTACATAAAATGGAAGGCGCGAACGGCGAGCAAGTAGGCAATATGTGCGGTTTAGACGTGCTGTATTAAGAGGTCTCGAGGAAAGAGGAAGGATTGCACTTGCTTTTAATCCGACGCGACGAGTTAAGCTTGCTAATGACGTACCTATAGTCGCCATGTAGCAGAATTCTCATCGAGTAAAATGACAGAAGTCTTTAGTCACTTAGTCCTTTTTTCATTGTGTGGTGACAACAATACTATTGGCGACGAACTTAAAAGTCGAGCTCAAAATGCTATAACCGGAATCGATATATAGGCAACATTAATTGTTCTTGTATTTCTACGTATATAATTACTTAGTGGAGGATTCTACTCTTTCATCTAGAAATCTGCGAAGCAGATCGCCAAGGTGGTCGAGAGGAGCTGCCACAAAGCTAATAATAGTCCCAAAGGGGGGCTTAATTGGAGCCGCTGGATGACTGCGAGATGGAAGGAACGCCTTTACACCACTAAACGATGTTGCCAAGTTCTTACTATCTTTACTACTAAGAGCACTATCTAGAGCTGGAAGGTCCGCCATCTCTTCCTTATTGTAGTGCTCAGCGAGGTCGTCTATAAGGGACTTCAACGATAGAACGAAATCCATAGTGCCTACTTTCAAGCCCTAGAAATTTTAAAGCTTTTATTTAATCTATTGTATTAAATTTCAGTCTGCGTAGGCATTTATAATAAGGCTCAGGGGCTTACGGTTTAGTGTTCGGAGTGATCTTTGTCGGCTGTGATTCTACCCCCATCACCTAAGATCTTCTCGAAAGCTGGATACACCACTACTTCCCCAGCGACTAAGTGTCGAGCAAGTGCCCATACGAACTGGTTTTGCCAGCAAGTCGCTATGTCGTTGTCGGAGGCATTGAGGACCTTTTTGTAATAATATACCAGTTCGCGACGGTCTTTGCTAAGTACATTTGTAATTGTTGACATTATATAGGAGAAGGTTAAAAGAAATATAGGGATTGTTTAGGTTAGATAAAACTCTACCTATATAAAAAGAGGAGGTGCCACACGTTTTAAATAAGCTTCGGAGCACCAGGAGTGGAAATGGTAGATGACAATATGACTACGTCACCACCGTGACGTCAACTATGTTTGCTGAAGAAGTTGAAACCTCTCTTGCCAATCAACCCTCTCATAGAATAGATCGACCAAACGCATCTGTTTCGACTGATAATTTAACCTCAGGCGGAATATTACTTTACTTCACCCAAGTATTACTATCAAGACTAGCTATAGACTCCTGAGATCATACAGCTCCCGAGGAGACGATTAAGGATTGGCAATATCAGCACGATGCGGTTCCGTTCTTGATCTCTCGTCCAGTATTCTTGAGCCCCTCTATAAACAATTGGCCTCACCGTTTACTAGAGATATTTAGTTAGAAACTCGATCATAATCAATTCACCGGGAGTTGGCTACCTCGTGTTCGTCATGACAAACGAATGCAACTTGTCGAACCTCAGACGCTTTTCTTCCTTACTCATAATAAGGGCTTGGAAGATGGCTTCAGAAAAGTGGGTAACATCCCATGGATTGAACTTTATACAGTCCTCAAGCACTTGGGCCGCTCCAGAAATTTGGACAACAGCAGCACCCTATGACGATCTTGCTGGAACGCGATATATTCCAAGGAGACGATATTAAATCCATCCCGTGTTGATGAGACGATACATGCATCTGAGGCAGCATAAAGGGCGGTAAGTTCATCCTTGGACACGGAACTGATTTTCAATTGGACTGGGCTAAATTCGATATCTCCTATATGTATTGTTAGAGGCATGACAAACAGTGGAGAAGAGCTGGGAGACAAACCGAACTTGCTATTAATGCCGGAAACTCTTCATTAATGTCGTCATGTAGGCGTTGGTATCCGACCACGTCTTCGCGACTGGGAATAAGGATTTATAGGAAAACGACTTTTCCAACATATTCCGGGTGCCAGGAAATAGTGTTCGAGATAAAGTCCGAGAAACGATAAATTATGGTGCACACCCAATCCGTCGAAGATTTGTTGGTTCTATCTTTCCCTTTAGGATGCATGTTCGCTCTCACGCATACCTTAGAGGTATTCGTAATTTGAAGTATGCAGAGAGAACGCTTAGCATGAGGTCAAATCAATTCAAAAAGCTTTGACCCCGCTTCCGGTTTATCCAACTGTAAACGGCAGGCAAAGAGCTTTAATACTCATGTTTCTGCGAATCTTTCGCGCATCGACAATAACAACTGGCTTTGGGTCCGGCGAGTCCTCCTATGACCACGTCCATACTGATTAATATCTTCACCCGACTCAAGTGGAAGCGATGTGTCTTCTAACGATTGCGGTGGAGTTACGAGAGGGAATGTTCGGCCGTTAAGCGAAGTGTATCTATTGTTCGCAGTAGAAACTTATATGAAGGGATCATCCTCATCGTTTGTCGGGAAACTCGTCTGGTACTCCGCCAGTTATTGATTGTTTGGGTCATCTTCGTCGTTATAGTCGTAACTATTGTAATCTGTGGGGTCGGTAGTCTCGGCTGGTACACTTGGAGCGACAGGAGATCGATGATTTTCTAACCACTTCTCCGAGGCTTCTTTAGCATCGTCCTTTTGATTCCTCAGCCGTCGTCGGCTTTGCTTGAAATCCTCGTAGCTTAATATAAGAAAAGAGCTAGACGTAGGATATTGATAGTATTTGACTTGATCTTGGGATTCAGATGAATAGCTTGAACACGTACAGGATCTAGTCGTGCATTAACGGATGCTCACTATACATAGTCTGCAGCTTGTGCCAGCACCAGTTTGCCACCGGATGCACAACTTTCATATCTCTAATCCAGGCTAAATATAAGGCCTTTGTCTCCTCTATCTCCTGGAAAAGATGACTTGAATCAAGAACCGACCTAAGAGCCGTGCTAAAGGAGGAAATGTGTAACAGTACAAGAATCCCGAAAAACCTGTGTTTCAAGTTAGCTCTATTTACCTTTCACCCCTAGAATGCTACACTGTTATAGAAGAGCGGTGAAGTGAACATGGATTTCAAGACATACGTATGAGTATACTCGTAAAGGTGTGGTACGAGGCGGCGTTGGTTTCGAAAACTCGTTGATGCTAGTGGCCACAATAAACAGCCCTGGAGCAGTTAGAAAAAGCTATGCCTCATGCTCTCCCTCCACATCCACTAGGAATCCTTACCTTATAAGCTTTACGGCAATACTCGACTTCATCTCCTGTTATCTCTATGGGGACCTCCAATACACGATATATATAAGGTCTCCCAATCAGGTATCCGGCATATTTATACCGGGTTCGCAGTGCCGCATTCATAATCGGTCGGTAATTTGCTATTGACGGATGTCTCTCGTGTTCTTTATAGGAAGAGGCGCCGGAGTTTGACATATTTATATCATCCACCGCCTCTAGAGACTGATCTTCATCCCATGCTATAGCTGCTGGAAGATACTTGTGCCAGTCGACGAGCTGCCGGGAAAGTTCTTGGACGAGGGCTGCTGCAGGCTGTCGCTGGAGATTACGAACCATATTCCCTGAGCAAAAGTTAGTTTCTCTATAGCTAGGAAACAGCCAAGCTGCGGGTATATCAATGCAAATGTACCAACTGTAGGCAAGCTTGACCTGATTCGTTCAATAAGTGTTCTAAGCGTCACCTGCGCCAGGAAATGATATTGAATGAAAAGATCGTCGTCCGTTTTTATAACATGGTTTCCCGGTTCGGATAGAAACCGGGGCAAAGGTACGTAATCCTGTAAATCCAGGATTCCTGTACTATCCATACCAAGCTCCCCAGTCAAGCCACTAGCTCGTGATGTCAGCATATGAAACCATGAAGACGAAATAATATTTTACCTTTCTATAATAACACACATCCAATAACACCGCGAAATTCGATCGTATGCAACTGTGTCATCTTGATCTATGCTAATCTTGTTCAGAAAACAGTAGGAGTACGTTACATTACCGACATACCTTTTCACCAAACTCTTGCATATAGTACAGCTTATACTTGCTACACGCCAGTATTCCTAACCTGGTGAGTAGATTATCAAAATCCCGCGGGCATGGGCAATACCAGGTTGCGTGAGCATTGTGAGTAGTAGGCCCTAAGCGTTCAACATGATTTAACGATATCATCCCTAATTAAAAGGGCAGTAAAACTTACGCGCAGAGTATATGTGATGATAAGCTATCTAAACTCCACTCAGTCAATGTGATGCCCAGTCTACTCTTAGCTGCATTCAGAAAATCCAAGCCAGGGGGTCGCTCAACCGAACCACCTCTGATACCAGTCTGCCGGCCTGCCTCATCTGTTATAGGGACTCCCAATGCACCTTCCTGAGCAAGGACCCCCAGAGCGAGGACTGATAGAACCAAGGCAGAGCCTGGATTGGCCCTGCCAAATGAATTGCTACACACGTGAGGCAATACAGTTGAAAAGAAGTGGGATCGATCAAGGATAGGATAAGTGCAATGGAATGTCTCGAAGTATATTGAGCAGATCGCCTCAACGTATCCTCTATTTAACGTTATTGGCTGGCCTAGTTTCAGATTTAACATTGCGTTATCGTCGTAATGAATATCTGTAGGACTACCGCGCAATAGAGGGGCATCGAAGTCTTGCGAGATATCGGCAAGCCACTTTTCAACGCTCTGCGTTCCACCATCCCACTGGGATAGATTTATAGAATTGCACTGTAATAGTGCTTGGATAGCAGGCCAAGGAGAGAAGTGATCTCCTCTAGACGGAGTGGGCAGGTCAGAGAGCTTGATTTCCTGTAAGCCTAGTGGCATCATAATGTTTTGAGCACTAACTTCAGCATCGGCTACTTCATGGCCAATGACTGACTGAGAAGCTGACATTTCCTGCGTCAGGTCGCGGTCTGGTGCCGGACCCGTCCCAGTAGATTCTGTGTCCATAGGTTCTCTGGGCAATCGCAGATTGACCTTTTGATCTATCGAAGATAAGGTCTTGAGAATTTGCGAAAGCGTATTATCTTTCCTACTGAAAGTGAGTGGGCATTCAACAACGTAAATCTTACGCTATTCTGAGTATCGCGACGCCTCGATGGCGAAGATATTGCAAAGAGTCCAACTTACTTTACCGGAGCCGATTCCCTATATGTGCATTGAATATTGAATCGTTGGCAGAATCCGCAGCGTGGATGGCGCCCGTCGCATCTGGTCTTCCGTGCTCTACATGTCTCACAAACCTGGAGCGCCGATCGAGACGTTAGCAACGAAGTTTAGAGATGCAATCATAAGCAGTAGAATGTGTACAAACCATTGCTGCGAGGACTCTTTTACTTTCTCTTGTCTTTTCACAATCTTGAGACTCGTCAATTTTAGAGAAATTCGAGCTGACGTCAGCGTGATATTTGCGTCGTTTGGTAGACTGCATGTTGCTGACTAATGGCGGAACTAATTTTACGTGGTCTGACCTGACTAAGTCAAAGGCGAAAGCTAGCTGCACTTTTGCTGGGAGACGGGCTTTCCTACTTAGGGTTAGGGTATACGAGCTGTAATGTGGTGGGGTTGACCTCAGAAGTCCATTGTCACGTGATTGAGCTGCCTCTTGCTGTATTTAAGATAGCTTCTAAGGCAACATCCTTTAACGATAACAACGATTTTTACTATTATAACTTTTCCTTTCTATTTAAATTATATTCTTCTCCTTTTTTAATAAATTATATACTTTAAATATATATTATTTTTAATACTCGTTAAATAAGTATTTCCTACGTTTACCTTTTAGCACTTACTTTATTACCTTTTTATTATATACTTAGTATTTTCCCTTTTATATAATTTAATAACCGACGTAAGAAGTAAATAAAAAAGCTAAAATAAAATATATAAAAAAGCTTAAAAGCCTCGTATATTAATTATAAAGACCGAAACCGTTAAATACTCGAACTAATATAAACTTATTTATTTAAAGATCTCCTAGTTCTTAAAGCAAAACTAGATACGGTACTTTAATAATCTCTTATAATATAATAAGAAATATAAGAAGTCTAAAGAGAAACTACTTATTTTTAATATAAAAGTACTTAAATTACTGGAATTGCCAGCTTTAGCGCGTAGAATATTAATATTAAAAAAAGTCGGACCGAAAATAGCCGGATTACGCTATTAGAAACGCTTTAATTAATATTAAAATATATGAAATATTTCGGAAACGGGAAATAAATTATTTAAAATAAATCCTGCAAATCTTAACGTTAACCGTACTTTTAATAAGCGTATTTATTATTCTTTTCTTCTTCTTTTTCTATTAAGAGCTTAATAAAAAGATATACAAGATTTTATCTTATACTTTTTTAATTAGTTTCGGTCTTAAGTTATTTTACGCCGAGATTAACTTTAATAATAATAAAGCTTTAATATTTAGCGAAATTTATTTACTTCGCTTAAGCTTATACGTTCGTTTATTATAAGAATAAAAAGCTTAGACTTCGGCGTCTTTCGGGCTTTATTATCCCGGGAAAATCTTAAAGTTATAAGCTCTTTAACTTAATATTTTATTTATATATTTCTTTTGTTTTCTCGAGCTTATATTTTCTTCTTATTTTAATATAATATATTATATCTTTTACTTTTTTTATTAATAATATTAAGCGTATTTATTTTTTATTAAATTATTAATTTTATTAAGAAAAATTAATTATATTTAAAAATAATATTAAAAACAACGCCTTTAATAGCAACTCGAAGGGCAAAAAGTTTAAACGACTTACTAATAACTCGAAGAAGCTTTACGACTCCGATTATAAATTATTTTATTACTAAGACTAGCTTTACAAGCTTTATAAGCTCTTTTACTTTCGTGCTTACTAAGCTTCTAATTGAGTTTAACATCGCTAGAATTATTAATTCTATTTTATTATAATTACTAAGAATACTTATAAACGATATTCTAATTATAAAGAGAAGAAAGAAAAGAAATAAAAGTAATAGTAATAATTTATAATAAGATATATTTAATTATAATTAAAGTAATAGCTATTTAAAAAGCTCTGGTATAAGATCTTAAGCCGCCTTTCAAACTTTACCGGCTTATATAATACTTACTGTTGGATTTCACTTCGGTAACTCGTGCCTATTCTACCCTAGAATAGCCGAAGGGGTTTCCACTGCTTACGCGGCCCGGAAATTACCTTTGTATTCCGGGAAATTACGCTCGTATTCAATTACGTAGCTCGTATAAGCTACGTAATCAGTTACGTAGTCGTAAAAGCTTTTAAAAAAGTTATTATTTTGTATATAATTACCGAAGAGCTCTTTTAACTCTTTAAGTAAGCAAGCAAGTAATTAATTCTACTTTGTCTTTGAACACGTGTCCTCACCTACTGCGCTTCCTCATTCTGATTGGCTCGCCTATTTTCACATTATCGGCTTACCTCGTGGATTTAAGATTACGGAAGAACGACTTATTACTTTAAATATTAAAGATATATTATAATTAAAAAAAGTGCCTTCTTTAACGAAATTATATTAAATTAAAAAGGTATTATTATATTTAATTAAATTAAGTATAGGAAATTTTATGAAGATGTTTTGCTATTTATAATTATTAAGACAGTAAACCACGAAGCTTAGCAAGTATTACACTTTTCACTCCTTAAAGCGTTAGCTCTTAAAGTTAAGAAAATAATAAAAGATAAACTTAAACGTGGGGTTCTCGAACCCTTTACGGGGCTATATTATAACGTTTAGTTTTTAATTAAGAAGAAGGAACTAGGAAAGTACCGCTTAATTAATTCGGTAATTATATTTAACGTAATTACTTTAAGAGACGCTAACTTATTTCTTTTTATTAACGAATTTTTAAAGGAATTTATAAGGTGCTATATTGCGAGCCTAACAGACTTATATTCAGGTTATAATTAATAAGTATTATATTAAAGTAATCGAGATATAACGGCATTTTTTATACTTAGTATTAAATTAGCCTAAAACACGACGCTACTTTAAGGAGTTATAAACTTTATTACTTAATTCGTAAAAACGATTAATAAAATATTAAAAAATGTTATACCTTTTATTATAATGCCGTTCTTAAATAACGTTAGCGTAAAAGGATTATATATAAATTACAATTAGGAAAAAAGCACGACTTAATATTCGCTAGTTTATCTTTAAGCACCTTTTTAACCTTAATAAGATAGTAAAACGCCTTAAACGCGCTAAAGCTATTATAGGCCTTAAATCTCAGTTTTGTCGTAATAGTATAAACGTCGTCGGCTACGTATATAACTCGTAAGGAAGAGAACTTTTAATTATATATTTAATTAAGATATAAAAATAAAAAAGAATAAAAAAAACGTTATAAAAGTTAAAGGATTTTTAAATTTAATTATTTACTTTTATATTTAAATTAAAGGCTTTCGTCTATTAACCGAGCCGTTATACGAGTTTATTATAAAAAGAGTTAAATTTATATAAAACCCCGTAATTTATAATTAAGTAATAAAAACCCTTTAAGATATTTTGTATTTCTTTTTAATGCTTTATAAGATTAATTACTTTAAAAGCGCTGGCGAAATCGTCGTTTTTATAAACTTTAACAGAATTAAATAAAGTAGTTTTTTTAATTAACGTGACCTAAAAAATAATAAACTTAAACCGGCGAAGTATAAAAGCAGCTTTTAAATAAAAGCAAAATAAAATTATAACATTATAAAAAGAGAATATAAAGTATACTCTTAATCCTTAAAAAGCTTAAGATTTAATTTATAAAAGTCTATTTTATTATAAAGATTAATATAAATACTTTTATTACTTAACTGTCGCGCCTTAGCGCAGTCTATTAGTCATGTGTAGGCTCTCGTAAGCACTTACGTGTATATATACTCGGGTCACAGTCCTCTCTTATAAAAGGTAACGCTTACTTTAATATATTTTTTGAACCCTTACTCTCTACGTTGATTGTAGAGCTCTTGAATCACTAAAAGCCTGCTTTACTTCTGTCCGACATTAACTTAAAGGAACTACTTACGACTATTTTAGTACGATACTCACTCGTTAACTCGCTTAGATTAAGCTTTTCGACTTTAAAGTACGCTATATTAAAGGTATTACGTATATAATAGTAAATACTCTCTCGAGAAGACTTAAACGCTTTAAGAATATTAAGGAAGATATTAAAAATAATAATAATAAGAATTAAATCTTAATTAAGTTTAATACGGTTGGAATTTACCCGGGAGAAGTTGAAAGCACAGAAGACTTAATAAAAGAGTTAAAGACTTTTAATAACCTTAAGTTAACTTAAAGATATAATATCCTTATTAATATAAAACAAAAAGTCTAAGAATTATAAAATAAGTCGAATTAATTATATAATACTTAATAGCGATTCGAGTATAAATTAAGAAAGCGAAGCAGACTTATTAATATTTTTAAAATATTATAAAAAGTATTATTAAAAAGAGAATTATTTATTTAATTACGCTTAAGGCTTTAAAAAATATAAACTTAAAGGCTTTTTATATATTTAAAACAAAAGTATTATTATACGGAGTTCATAACTAACGTGTTTAAAGACTTTTATTAAAAGGCACACTTATTAGACTCGTTATTAATACCGATAAAAATAAGGCATATATTTTACGAAGTTATTATAATAGCTTCGGCTATAAAAGAAGAGAAAGTATATACTACCGTATTTCTTAACGTCACTTTTAGAAGGGTTATTTTAAAGATTCCGCGGAATTCGTTAAAATATATAATAAATATATACTAAGTAATATTAAGCGATAAGAAGAACTTATAGTTTTAATTACTTTAAACGGACTTATAAAAAAATAGGCGCTAAATATTACTTTTATATTAATACAAAACGAAAAGAAGTATTTTATTATCGCCTAAGGCAATATAAGCGGTTAAGTTAAAGCTAAGGCGCTTGCTTTAAAAGAGGCTAAAGGCATTACTGATTTCATTTAATAAAATATTATTTATTAACACGGGCTGTTTTAAAAGCTAATAGTTAATAAAGGCATAAAGAATATAAGCGAAGTCGTTAACTTATTAAATAAAATAAAATTTCGACGAATTTAAATATTAACTTATAACGTAAAAGTTAATAATATAATTGTGGTATAGAAGTGGAATAAAGCACTGTGAATAATTATAATTAAATTAAAGTGATTAATTATTTTTTTAAAAGCTCTAAAAATTAAGAGAGGACAATTGTTTTTCTAAAGGCGGTCTACAATAATAAAACCTAATTAAGTCACGTGTAGTGCCAAAAGAGCAGCTGCCCGTGCTTATACGACACACTCCCTAAGCAATTAATAATAATAAGCCATTACTATTATAATTAACTGTATTAAGTAAGAGTAAATAATAAGAAAGCATTAGGCAAATAAATTCACTTATATACGATAATTAGGCAAATAACCTAACTATATAAACTAACGATTTTCTTACTAAACCTAAACCTATAAATACTCGACAACCCACAAATCGACTGCTCTCGATTTACCACTTAATTAATTTATTAATTAATTAATTAATTAACTGCTCCCTTCGATATTATAAGTATCTTTAAGCGCTCCGCCAGAATTATTATAATAAAACGATAATTTACTTGTTAAAATAAATTAAGTGGCTCGATTTTCGATTTATTAATTTCGATTTATTAATCGGAGATCGACTAATTAAAGATTAATTAATTAAAAAATAACCGCTAATTTATAATAAATTAAGGTTATTATTAATAATAAAAAGAAAGTCGTCGCTAAGGCATAATTGTCGGCTGCTCCCGTCCTCGCCCTCGCTTCTCGCCGTGCCGCTGCTGCTCCCCGGGCTTTAAAGTAATTAATAAGTGCTTATATAATAGTTTATTTAAGTTATATTAATAACGCTTTTTAAATAAAAAGTAATAATTAATATTATAATACCGTTAAAAAGGGTGCTCGCTACTTTATTTACTCGTCCGGTTATAAGTACGTAATTACTCTTACTACTACTTAGGCTCCTTTTCTTATATATTATAATACGTTAAAAAATAAAATTAATATAAAGGTAAGTCGATTTAGTTATTTTTTTCTTATTTTTTAATTTATTATTAATTTTTTTAAGAGTTAAAGTAATTAAGAATCCCGGTCTGTGCCGCCCTTAAGGGTAATAATATTAATGGAGCTGCTACTTTTGGCGCTATTATTGGTTTTAAAAGTAATAATAGAGATAATAATAATAAAGAGAATAATAAGTTATTCGCTTTATTTTTAAAAAATTAAATTAATTTAATTAATTTCTTAAAAGAAAAAGAAGAGCTTTTAATTGCTTTTACAGCTTATGTTTATATTATTAAAGAGAATATTACTACCGCTATAAGTGCTCTCTTTATTAAAAAGAATAATAAGGGAGCAGTTAATTATTTTACTATTATTACTATTAAAGCTGCTCGCGCTATTACTACTGAGGCTATTACCAGAGCTACTCGCGTCTATAGTCCGGGCTTTAATGTTCTGGCCTTTTAGGTTATATTTACTCGTGGAGTTATTTTTACTCCTAAGTAAAAGGCTTAAGCTACTTACGTTAGAAAACTAGTTAATATAATAATTAATGCTTTAAGCGAGTTAATTCGGGAGGTTTTAGGCCTTTTATTTTTTAATAAATAAGTTATTTTTTTATTTTTTAAAGCTTAAGAACTTCTTACTCTTTAAGTATCTTCTTATATTTTAGAAATTAAAGCTTGCGTTTGCTTTTAAATTAAAAAATTATTAAAAGCAATTAGCTTTTTAAAATATAATAATTTATACCCCTGAGTTTAGTTAATTTTTAATAAAATAAAATTATAAATAAAAATTTATAAAAGAGAATTTTATAAAAGAATATATAATAATATAAATAAAGTTCTTTAATTAAAAGGTAAGCTTATTATATAATTACTTTAAAAATAAATAAAAAATAAAAAATATATATAAAAAATTACTTTAAAGCGAGTCTTTTAAAAGAGTTACTTTAATTAAACACAAACGTCTACTAAGTTAATAAGAGTAACAAATGCTTTAAATTTCTGTTAAGAGAGGTTTTTAATAAGTCCGTTAATTAATATATAACTTATAAGAAGATATTTTATTATAAAAGTACCCTTTTAAAACTCTTAGCGTAATTATATATTTTAAATATTAACGTGGCGTAACTTAATAAAAATACGTTAATTTTTATTAATAATTAACCGAATTGTTTATTAATTATTATAAAAAATTATTTAAGTTACTCTTATATTAAGGCGTAATTCTTAAAAAAATTACTAAAGTATTATAAGTTCTTTACTAGTGCGCTTAACTTTAAGAAGCTCTACTTATATTATAGACGTAGTAATTGTATTTTATAAAGTTATTTTTTAAAAGATTAAACTTTTAAAAAATATAAAAATATATTTATTAAAAGATTACTTTATCTTAATATTGTTTATAAAAGAGGCATTTAATATTATTATAAGGTAGGAGTCGCGCAACTTATAATTATAAGTAATTACTAAAAACAAGTATCGAAAAAGTAACGAATTATTTAATTAATTATAGTTAAGTGCTTTTAAAAAAGATTAATTAAAAAGTGAAAAAGCCTTAAAATAATAAAAGCGACGTTTACGCGTAATATAATTATAATATAAAATATTAATTTAACTTTTTTTTAAAACTCCTTAATTTAAGCTAAAATAGCTTATTTTTAATTCTTTAGGAGCTCGACTTAAGATAATAATATACTTAGGCAATTTCTATTTATTAACTTAAATCGAAAAGCAATCTTTTAAATATAAGTGTCGTATATTAAAGAAATAGTCTTCGTTAATCGATTTTTAATAATACGAACGCTTAAAAACTATTCCATTTGCTTTCCTTCGGTAAGCTTATATATTATATTTAAGCCGTTAATAATTAATTTGGCGTTTTTAAAAGCCGAAGTGTAATAAAGTACTTAAATATTATCGACATAAAATATTATAAACACCGTACGTTACTCATTCATAAATATATAAGGCTTTTCTTTATAAGTAATTAACCTTAAAGTTATTAAAATATAAATAAAGTCACCGTATTATAGCGTCAGTAAGTCCTTAAGTCCGTAAAGTGCGCGATTAATTTTTATTATTATTTTATTTTATTTAAAACCGTCCAGTAAATAGTAGCGTACGCAAGCACTTATTTTACTTCGTTTAACGTTAATAAAGGCATTTATTATATTAAATTAAATTATTTTTAAATTAAATTAAGTTATAATAGTTATAGCGGTTTTAAAGGAGCGAGTAATTAAAGTGATTATATATATTAATAAAATTGAAGTTTTAAGCTATAAGTCTCCTCTTATAACGACTCGCAAGCGACAGCGAATTAAATATTTTAACGAATCGACTTTGGCGTGAAATACTTATTTTAAAGGAATTAATTATTTGGTAATAAAAGTATATTTAACGACTTTTTAATAATTACGCGACTTAAGGTTAATAATCTCCTTAATAGCGTCGACTCGGGAGTACTTTTTTAACGAGTAATCCTTAAGGTCTTTTTAATTTAATAAGTTCTTAGGCATTTATAATTAATAAATCCGTAAAAGCTTAATTAATTATTGAATTTCGATATTTTTAAGTATAAATATTAATATAATAGCGTAAATTACGCTTAAGTCTTTTCCGTCTCTTCGTACTGGTTTTTAACTAAGTCAAAAAGTCCTTAGAAAATCCTTTAAGTACTTACGATTGCTTAACGGTTATATTAATTTTATAATTAACTTTTTAATAATTATTATATAAACGCTTCGATTCGGTTTCGTTACCTTATTATTAACTCAAGTCTTTCTACTTTTATTAATTACTTAATCTTTTACTTTTTTCTTTTTAAAAAGTTTAAATAAGCCGGAATTTAATTTAATTAAAGCCGGGAGTAATAAGCGTAAACTTAATTCTTTATCTTTTTTTAATTTTAATAATTACAAATATTCTTTATACTTAATTACTTAAAGTAAAGCTTTTAATTACTTAAAACTAATACTTTCTTTAAGTGTTTCTTAACGCTTAAGACCGCGCTTTCGGTCGTATAGCTTTTTAAAGTAAATTATAATTTATAATATTAACTTCCGCTTAAGGCTTATATTACTTTAAAAGTTTAATATATTATATAAAATACCTCTTTTAATTGCGCTTTTAAACGCTAATTGTCTTAAAATATCGGCTCGTTTTAAGACTTAATTAAAGTATTTATAAATAAGAAGTTTAATACTCTTTTTTAATTAAATTACCCCCGAGTTTTTATTAATAAACGGCTAAATAAAGTTAAGAGCTATTAAATTAACTAAAAGTGACGTATTTATTTTTATTAATTTAATTAAAAGAGGAATAAATAGCCCTACCCTTAAGCTTAAAATCTCAATTAAAGGTTTTAATACCTCTGAGCTCATAAGCTCGTCGACTTCTATAGCGCTTATTACTTCGCTTAGTTATTCTTTATTTAAAGTAATAAATAGTGTTTTTAATTTTAATATATTAAATACGCTTAGTCGGTTAATTATAATAAAATTAACGTTTTAATTTCCTTTTTCTTCTTTTAATATTTCCGTAAAATCCTTTAATATTAAGCGCGGCTAGCTAACCGCTTTCTTTATATTTAAAGAGTTTAAATAAAAAAGAGTTTCGTTAAAAGTAATATTCCGAGTCATTATTACATATTATAATTAAGACATTTAAATCTTATAAATATTAAATAAAACGTATTTAATTAAATAATTAAGGTGCGCTCGCGGGTTGACTTGAAAAGCTTTTTTAACGGAGAGCTTCTCGGTCTTTAAATATAAGGTAAGCTTTATAGCCGTATATATATAAGTTGTTTTAATTAGGCCGTAAATCGGTTATTAGCTTTAGCGTGAGCTTAAGGTCGTAATATTGAAAATACTACTTAAACTAAGCTTAAAATACTGTATTTAAACTCTTAAAGTCTTTACGAGTAAATAAACTTATATTATAAAAAATAATTGTCGCTATTATTAATTCCGTTTAAAGCGCCTAAAGTAAATTAACGGAAAGGCGCATCTTAATTAATTTATTAATTATTTCTTTATTTACACGCTTAGCTCCTTTATTAAGTTAATATATATATAAGAGAGTAAATTTAATATTAATACCACTTTCTTTATATTACTTTTTATACTTAATTAATTTATTAATTCTTATAATTAAAATATTATTATCTTGGCATATTTTACAAATCGAGAGCCCGAATTAGCGTCTTATTCACGCCTTAAACGGTTTAAAAGCATTTAAGACGGCGATTAACCTTTTGATTTTTAAAAGCCGTTTATAGAATTTCTTATTATATTCGTCTTTAATTAACAAAAGCTAATTATTCCCGTCAAACCTTATTAAAAAGTCGAATAAATCCCAAGAAATATAATAAAATGGACGGATAACTACTCTTTTTAATTAACGACGATTTGTTACTTATTATATTATAATTATTATATAATGCTTATATTTTAATTAAGTTAAACCTTAAATCTCGACATTACGCGCATTTTTTATTAAGCTTTTTAAGACTTTCTTTTTAAAGTAACTTACGCGCAAATGCTATAAATAAGCTTTGTCGACTCGTAGCTTTAAATATTATCTACTTAATTAAAAGCCTTAGTAAATACTCCTCTTTAGCGTTAAAAACATTAAAAAATTATAATTTAAATAAGTCAAAATGCGGCGAGTAATTAAAAAAACTAAAGAGTAATTAAAAGGCTTATATTTAAAAAAAAGCTAAATTAAACTGTTGTTATAATTGCTTTAAAATTAAACTATTCTTAGTTATTCTCGTGCGTAAAATATAATTTAAATTATTATATTAAACTCTTATTTACAAAAGGTGAGCTTTTAAAATAATATTAATATTAAAGCTTTTAATAATAGCGACGTTTAAAAGGATTAAATCGCCTGTATTTAGTCTGTTAAGGCCGTGGAAAATACTTTTAAAGACTTAAGTACCGCGCCTTTTAATTATTAAGCTTAACGTTCCGGCCTTAACGCTATTATTTACAGTAAATTTAATAAAGCTTTTAAAGATAAAGAAAGCTTTTGAATTTATTAAATGAATAATAGCTCCGTTATTAAGTAAAGTGTTCTTTGCGAGCGGATGGCGATTTATATTTATAGTAGCGTACACCCCGGTAATAGCGAGAGCTTTGTCGAGAAATTCAAGGCTTATAAGGCACGCCTGAACGTTTCCAGGGTATCTTGCTTTTACGGAAGGCTGTCCGGAAGCCAGTTGCGCTATTAGTAATATATTCTCGCTGAGTTTGGCCATTTCTCGGCAAAGGTTAAGGAAGTCGCTTTTTAATTAGAGTCGAGTGTCCTTAATTTCCTTTATTAATAATAAGTTCCTGAGGTTACTCGCCGTCGAGCCGTCCTAATAATACCGCAGTTTATAATAATTAATAGCCTTATAATAATAAAAGTAATGCTTATACAAGTAAGTATTTACTCGCGTGTTTAATAATTAATTTCGTTAAACCGACGGGGTTATAAAAGTATTTAATCTTTTTTTAAGAGTAGTATATAAGCCTATTATCTTTTATTATTTAAAAGCTATAAGTGATTTCTTATTAAGAGTAAATAATTAATTAATATAATTAAATAAAAAATATTAGTTTATTATCTTAAGAGTATTATCTCTTAATAATTCAAAGTGTCGTTCGCGCGCCTATTTTAATACGAGCTTTTCTTATACCGCCTTAATAAAGTTAAGTATTATTAGCGGTCTTTTAACTTCCAGTAAGTCGTATAAAAGAGCATTTTAATAAGCCGCTCTTTATTCTTAAAGCCACTTCTTAAAATTAACTCGCCCTACTTTAATAATAGCGAGCTTCTTTTTATAAGTAAATCATATTAACGTATAAGCACTTGTTTCTAAAAGGGCGTAATCTCTCTTAAGGATTTAAAAGAGTAATTAAAGAGTTTATAATTTTAATTAAAAGTCTTCGTTTATTATCTCGGTTAATTACTCTTTTTTTATATAAATTTATTCGTTCTTGTATTCCTTAATTACTCCTTAATAAATAAAGGAATTAATTATCTCTTAAATCCACTTATAAGCTGCCTTATAAGCTTGAGCCTTTTCCGTTTATTATACGAGCTTTTTTACGTATTCTTTTATAAGAGTAATATATATTAAAGCCACATTCTTAATTATAATCTTTAATAATAATAATACGCTCGGCTTAAGGCCTTTTTTTATAAAGTCGCGAGTATTTTTATTTTACTTTACTTAAGCTTAGAAGTTATACTTAATAACTTTTTTATTTTATTATATTTTTAAATCGTTTAATAATAAAGGTTTCGGTTCGGCGTTAAAAAGGTTAAAAGTAATTAATAACGTAAGGTTTATTAAATTCTATATTTTATAAAAAACATAAAAAGATTTAAACGTCTAATATTAAGGAGTCTAAGTGCGCTTATTATAATTAAAAGGAGTTCGATTATTTAAAGAAGAAGCTAAAGTTAAGTTTATTATAATAAAAGAATTGCTTTTATAAGCTTTAAGTATTTAATAAAAAAAGAAGGACTAAAAAAATATTAAGTCTAGTTACTCAGCTTTTATATTCATTTAAAGTAAAATAAAAGAGTTAATAAAAAACAGCGGTGTAAATTACATTTTATAATAAGGTGGAAAACTTTACAACGTATAACAAATACTCTTTATATATAAACTTATCTTATAGGCTTTATTTAAATTAATAGCGTATAAAGGGAAGAATACTAATTTAATAACTTTGTTAATAAGGCTCATAATTATAATATAAAAGTGAATTAAAGCACTATAAATAGTTATAATTAAATTAAAGTAATTAATTATTCTTTTAAAAGCTATAAATATTAAAAGAAAACAGTTATTCTCTTAAAGGCGGTCTACAATAGCAAAACTTAATTAGGTTACGTGCAGTGCCAAGAGAGCAGCTGCCCGTGCCTATACGACATAAAATTATATAGTTTTTACGACTTTAACTAAGCAGGCTTACGTAAAAGACGAGTCTTATATAGCGGTGCTATCTTCTTCTTTATAAGAGGAGTATTTAGTATTATTTTTAAGTATTAAACTATAATAGTTTTAGCTTTTATAAAAGCAGAATATATTATTATATATGCGTTTACTAAAGAGGTATTATAGATTCGCTAAGTCTTAGCTGAAATAAGTTATAAGCGATTAGATTCTCGCTTTATTAAAATGAATTGCAATAATTAAAGTATATTATTATTATTTAAGAATCTTGAGTTTTATTAGCGTATAAAGCATATTAATATTAAGTTTTATTACTTACGATAAGAAGTAGTTAGAAGTTATTTAGACCTTTAGTACGTATTATTAAAGGAAAATACTATCGACGGCTTTACGAAACTATTAAGTTTTTAAGATCTTAAGGAATTCGTTAAAATATTAAAGTTAACGGTTTTATATTATAATTAAGAGGTGGTAATATTACTTAGAAGACGTTTTTATTTTTATAAACTAAGAAATGCGTAGGAATTTAAAAGGCTACTTTAAAAGCTGCTGTAGAAGGCTGTTTTTAATGATTTCTTTTTTTATATTAATATAAAGTGTATTTACTTTTAAGGGTATATATTGTGGTGAGGTTGACTTTAGAGGTCCATTTGTCACGAGATTGAGCTGCATCTTACTGTATTTAAGATAGCCTTTAAGGCAATATCTTTTAAAATAATAACGATTTTTATTATTATAATTTTTCCTTTTTATTTAAATTATATTTCTTCTTTTCCTTAATAAATTATACTTTTTAAATATATAATATTTTTAGTATTCGTTAAATAAGTATTTTTTACGTTTACTTTCCGGTACTTATTTTATTACTTTTTTATTATATATTTAATGTTTTCCCTTTTATATATTTTAGTAACTTACGTAAGGAGTAAATAAAAAAGCTAAAGTAAAGTACGTAAAAAAGCCTAAAGGCTTCTTATATTAATTATAAGGACCGAAACCGATAAGTGCTCGAATTAATATAGACTTATTTATTTAGAGATCTCCTAACTCTTAAAATAAAATTAAATACGGTATTTCGAGAGCTTTTTATAATATAACGAAAAGCATAAGAAGTCTAAAAAGAAACTACTTACCTTTAATATAAAATTATTTAAATTATTAAAAAAGCCAGCTTTAACACGTAGAATATCGATACTGAAAAAGTCGGACTAAAAATAGCCGGATTATATTATTAAAAACGCTTTAATTAATATTAAAGTATATTTAATACTTTAGGAAATAAGAAGTAAATTATTTAAAATAAATTCAATAAATTTTAACGCTAATTATACTTTTAGTAAGCGTATTTATTATTCTTTTTTTCCTTTTTTTTCCGTTAAGGGCTTACTTTAAGCTAGCGAGACAGAGCTTAATAAAAAAGTATACGGGGTTTTACCTTATGCCTTTTTAATTAATTTCGGTCTTAAGTCACTTTACGCCGAGATTAATTTTAATAATAATAAAGCTTTAGTATTTAACGAAATTGATTTACTTTACTTAAGTTTATATATTCGTTTATTATAAAAATAAAAGGCCTAAACTTCAGCGTCTTTCGGGCTTTATTACCTCGAGAAGAGCTTAAAGTTATAAGCTTTTTAACTTAATATTTTTATTTATATATTTCCTTTGTTTTCTTAAGTTTATATATTCTTTTTTTTTTAATATAATATATTATATCTTTTACTCTTTTATTAATAAAATTAAGCGCATTTACTCTTTAATAAATCATTAATTTCATTAAGAAAAATTAATTATATTTAAAAATAATATTAAAAATAACGCCTTTAATAATAACTTAAAAAGCAAGAAACTTAAACGACTTATTAATAACTTCTTTATAACCCGAGGAAGCTCTGCGACCCCGACTATGAATTACTTTACTATTAAGACAGGCTTTATAGGCTCTATAAGCTCTTTTACTTTTATGCCTATTAAGCTTTTAATAAAGCTTAATATCGCTGGAATCACTAACTTTACTTTATTATAATCATTAGGAATACTTATAAATAATTTTTTAATTATAAAAGGGAAAAAGAAAAGAAATAAAAGTAACGGTAGTAATTTAAGATAAAATATATTTAATTATAATTAAAATAATAGTTATTTAAAAAGCTTTAGTATAAGAGCTTAGGCCGCTCCTCAAGCTTTACCGGCTTATATAATACTTACTTAGCTTATATACCCTCAAGTTATATTATATTCGCCTCCGAAGTAAGAGAGACTTAACCCCGTTAATATAAGTTATATAATACCGCTTTAAGCTTAAGCCACTTCCGCTTAGGCTTTTTAATTAATACGACCTGCGCTAATAACGTTTTAATAGCTTATATTTTAAGCCGCACGACTTGCTACAGACTTTATTAAAGGACTTTTTTATTTTATAATAACTTAAATTATACTAATCCTAGGCACTTTTAGCTGTTTATATTTTAACGGGAATAATATTATTAGGTTTTTTAAGACCTTAAAATAGCTTTTTACGACTTAAAATATTATAAATAACGCCGAAAAGAAATAATACGTCGTAGATTATTATACTTTTGAAATAAGTTAAAATATCGAATAACTCCCCGACTTCTTTAATAGCATTTATTAAAAGTTAATTAAGGAAGTTATAAGAAAATATTAAACGTTCGATCTTAAATAATATTATTATACTTTTTAAAATTTAAAAAAGATATTTAATAAATTTAAATATATCGCGAAAGATATTTTTAAGTTTTAATTTTAATAATTTCTTTAAGCTTTTAAAAAAGTTAATCGAGCTTATATATAAAAGAAAATTATTATAAAACGACAAATAATTATAAAGTTTTTAATAGCTTTATTTAAGTATCTTAAGCGAAAAGCTAGAACTTTTATAAAAGATAATACTATTTTTAATATAGAAAATATATATTCTTTTAATATAATATACGTTAAAATAAAAGGCTTATTTCGAGTCGAGCGGGAAATCGATATATTAATTAAAAAAGAAGTATTATTTATGCGAACTATTTAAGCCGATTGCTTTTAATTAAAGTCGAGTAATAGTAAAACTCCTTTTTTAGTAATACCGTTTAAAGGGTTTAATTTTATAATTTGCCCGAGCTTATAAAGTATAAGAATAGTTCTTTAACTTAAGAGATTGACGACGTTTTTAAGAATAATTCGGTGCTTTATTTTAAATTAAATTAAAAAGGTATATTGAGAAGAAGTTATTTTTATTATTAAGAGGCTGACTCGCGATATTAATTAAGTTATAAAACGGAATATCGATACGATTACGGAAAAATTAAATAACTTATATATTTTATACGCTATTATAAAGAAAAGAAAAGAATCCAGAATTAATAATTAAAGTTAAGGCTTTATTTATTTATAAGTCGATCGCATACCTTAAAGAAGCTAAGGTGTTTTATTAAGATTTTAAAGTAAACTTTAAATATAATCGACGTTTTAATATAAAAGACACAAGCACTGAATATCTCTTTTACTTTAATAAGCCGATTTCGGGTGTTAAACTTTAAGGATTTCATAAGTATTAAAATTAATATTACGAGTTTAAGAAATAGTTTAATTTAAGAATTATTTATGAAAATAAAAATAATTATATTTATATAAGATTTTAAAAAAAGAATAAAAGCTTAAGCGGTTTAATTTCCTAAAAATAAATTAAAAAAAAGTCCTTATTTTATAAATAATTAATATAAAAAAGACTTAAACTTAAGGCAAAAAAAAAAGTAATTTAAAAGAAGTTCTAAGACGTTTAAGAAGCTTTTTTAATTTAATAAAATATTATATTAAAGTCAGCTTTAAAAGAATTAATACTAAAAGTAAATTAAGAACTCTAAGACTATTTAGACATCTTTATTATCGATTCTTTAATATAATAAGATTAACTAACGTTTAAAACGTACTTATTACCTTTAATTTAAAAGGAATAAATAATAGCTTTAAAATAATACTTAGAAAAAAATAATAAAGTGCCGCTGCTTTTAAAATAATAATAAGAGCCGAATTATATATAACCGGAACCTTATTTTAAAACACTTTAAAGCTTAAGCTAATTATAAAAGATTAAAAGTTTATAAAGAAGTTAAGAATGCCGTTAGATTTTAAGAGCTTATAAACGTGGACCTTTTAATTAAAACACTTAAGGTAAAACTTATTTAAATTATTATAAGAGATAATAATAATATTATTATTTTTAAAAATTAAAAGAAGTTACTTTAGTTATAAGTCGAAAAGGACCGACTATTATTAAACTACTTTTTACGAAGACTATTCAGAAACGCGCTAAAAGCAACTTATTTATTATTATTAAAGCGACTTTAAGCGACCTCGCGTATATTAGGCGCTGTCGTAAAATATTTATATATTAAATAATACGCTTAATAAGCTTTTACTTAAAGAAAGCTTTTTAAAAACTTAACTTTAAGGGAAACCTTTATTTTAATTAATTTATTAAGGACGAGTCGACTAAAGACTATTAATTAAGAGATTTAGGACTAAATTACTATTATTAGTGTTAAGACTATGAAGTATATAAAAGCTCTTTAGGATTACAATTAAAAAGGAATAATATTATATTTTAACGCTTTTTATTACTTTAGGCTAGCACTTTAAATTTTATATTAAGAGAGTTGCGAGCTTCGCGACAGCCTGGACGTATTCTCCTTAAATAAGAATAATAAATTATTATTTATTTATTATATCTTAAGCTAGACTTACGCATAAACTCCAAGTTTAATAAAGGAAATAAAAGTATTAAGTCTTTTTAATATAAAAAGTACTGATTTAATAATTAACTTTTTATTATTATTAAGCTTAATTCCTTTTTTTTAGCTTAATACTTATAATTTTAATTGTTATTTTAATAGCGCTTTAAAAAGTAATAATTTTAAAAGAAGAATTTAAAGTCGACTACTTTTAACGCTAAAGTTTACTTAATTAATATATTTAAAGACTAAGTTATAAGTAATACTTTTAACGCGAAGTATATAATTATTATACTTAAGAGACGAGACTTAATAATATCCGAGCTACTTTATTTCGGCATAAAAGTTAGTTATATTTTTATAATATTACCGTTTAATTAAAAGTCCTTATTATAAAAAGCGACTTTATAGCCTTAAAGAGTATTATAAGCGTAAAATCGCGATTTCTAAAATATACGGATAACGTCCCAATTATAATAAAGATTACATTATCTTTATTAAGTTTTATATTATAAATATCTTAAGTATTAAGTTATTTTAGATTTTATTCTTTTAAATTACGCGCGTTTTATTTAAATACTTATTTAATACGGAAAGCGGTCTAGTTTACGCTAACTTATAAAATGAGATTACGCGATTAGTTATTATTATTAAAGTAGCTAAACTTACGAAATACGCTAAAAGTATTAAAGCTGTGAAGTCTAAAAGCCGAGCTAGTAGAATATTATTAAATCCGGAATTAAATTACTTAAAGTCTAATACTAACTCGGAAAACGAATAACTAGTTATAATTAAAGCTTTATAATTAATATCGTCGAATACTTTTTAAAAATACTTCCTTTAAGCTCGAGGACGAGCTTTTTTATAAAGAGGACAAAGAAACCTCTAAAAGTGAAAGCAGTTCCTCTTTTAAAGACGTCTTATATATTTCCATCGAATATATAAAACGAGAATTTATAATTTTAAAAACGGACCTTTATAATTACCTCTTTTATAAAGACTTTATAAAAGCTCTTTTTAATAAAAAACGTATATTTAACACTTGTGAGAATAGGCGAGCCAATCAGAATGAGGAAGCGCAGTAGGTGAGGACACGTGATTAAAGATAGAGAATTGCTTGCTTGCTTGCTTACTTAAAGAGTTAGAAGAGCTCTTCAGTAGTTATATATAAAATAATAGCTTCTCTAAAAGCTTTTACGACTACGTAACTGATTACGTAGCTTATACGAGCTACGTAATTAAATACAAGCGTAATTTCCCAGAATACGAAGGTAATTTCCGGGCCGCGTAAGCAATAGAAACTCCTTCGGCTATTCTAGGGTAGAATCGGCACGAGTTACCGAAGTCAAATCCAATACTTAAGATTTAAAAGAGCTTGTAAGACTAAATGAATAAAACTAATTTATATATCCAAATAGACGATAAAGCGCGCGACAGGCTATAGGTTATTATAAGGGAAATAAGCTATTATAACTGCTTTATATCGGTACTAAAGATTATTAAATTTATTATTAATAATATAAAAGGTTTAATTAAATATTAATAACTCTAATATAATATGCTTAAAAACAGAGCCTAATACTTTGAGACCGTAACGGTTAAGCTAAAAATAAGTAAAGTAAGTACGGCTAATAAGTTATAAATCTTTAGCTTTTTTATATTTCTCTTACGCCTTTAACCTTTTATATTATAAGTGCTTTATTTTTAATTAAATTATCGGTCCTCGGAAATTAGCGGTCGAGTTATCGTGAGCTTAAAGTTTAACATAAGGGTTATTATTAGACTTTATAAGTTCTCTCGATCGACGGTTATTAGATTTAGGCTCTTACGTTACTTAAGTATTAATAATAATAACTTAATTAAAAATAAAAGTATAGAATAACGAATTAAATACCGTGATAAGCCGAGCCTGCTTTAAGTTATTTTAGGTAACGTATTAAAATATTAAAGTAATAACGACTTTATTTTCTTAGAGTTTCGGTTAATTAATTTTAAGATAATAAGACAGGCAGAACTACTCCGTGCGAAAGAAGATTTTAATTAGTTTAAATTATACGCTTTTTCTTTAATTGATTTGAAATCTTACTTATCGGAATTTAAATATTATTATTATAATTCCGTCGCGATAATAACTTTATAAAAGACTTAAACGAGTAAATAATGCTTTATTATAAGTATTTAAGCTATTTATAAGTATTTCTTTAACTTTGTCCTTATAAAGCTGTCTCTTACTAAGTAAATTAACTAGACTTTAAGTGAAAAACTTCTTTTAGCTAAATATTAATGCTCGGACCTTTAAATTAAAAATATTAATCGACTAAAAAAGAATACTATTACTTTTGTCTTTAAAATATATTTACTTTTTTCTTAAATTTAGAATTCGGCTCAGCTTACACTGGCTTATAAAAGTATTTAAGGTATATTTTTATTACTTTTAAAGCTATTATAAAATTATATTAGCATAAGGTTCTTTAAAAAGGAACCTTATCTTTAAATAAAAGGGATTGCTTTAAAAAGGAACCTTATCTTTAAATAAAAGGGATTGCTTTAATAAGAAAGGGCTTTCGGAAAGCTCGATATTATTAGTTTAGAGATTACTTATAATATAATTAATAAAGGCCTAAAATAAGTAACGAAATTAGAAATACTTTTTATTTTAATAAGGCGATTAAAATTATGCTTTTACTTTAAGTCTTTAAATTATATTAAAGAATTATTAAAGTTTAAAAGTTAGCGATATTAATAAGAAGGAACTTACCTTTAGCTTCTTACCCCTCCTAGTCAATTAATAATAGGAAGCAAGTCGAAGGAAAGCGATAATAAAAGTGGCTTAAAGTAGCTTATAACTTATTAAAGCTTTAAAGGTTATTCTCGAGAAGCTTTTATTCCGTAACTTACTGCTAAAAAAAAAAAGACCGCGAAAAAGATTAAGCAGCTCGAAGTTAATATATAAAGTATAATATTTCTTCTCTTCCTTTTTTAAATATAATAAATCTTAGCCGCTTATAACAATCGACTTATTTATTAGAAAATAATAAGAAAATATAATAAGAACTTACTAAGGTATTATCGGCGCTTTTATTCGACATAATAACCGTTAAGATAAAAGGAAAGAGAATTACTTAAGACCGACTTTATTATTATTTAATATTAATTTATTAAAAAAGTAAAAATAAAAAGAAAAAGACAAAAATAAAGAAGAGATTTAATTAAGTTAATAAAAGAGATGCTTTAATTGACTTCTTTTTATTTCTTTATTATGTTTCGACCCTTAAAGGTGAAAAGACCGTCCTTTAATTATTTATTCGCTTTTAACTTTATATATTTATATATTCTTGCTTTTTTAATATATTCTTAATATATTTCCTTTTATTTTTAATAACGTTAAGAGATTAAGAAGGTTTATAAAAGATTCGTTAAAATAAGAATATAAAGAAAAAGCGAGGTCGTTAAAGATACGCTAGTTTAAAGTATAAAGGAATATCGACGAATTCGACGCGTTATAAGAATCGATCTTTATTTTATAAAAAAAGTTAGTTTTATATCGTAAAGAAAAAAGTCGAGAACTCATTTAAAATAGTAATTATGCGCCGATTTATCTTAAAAGAATTACTTTAGCCTTATTAAAATTAAAGTTTATTCGAATGCGATATTTAAAAAAGCAAATTTAAGCGGTAAAAACGATGCAATAAGTATTAAAAGATATAAAAAAATTAATATAAGTGTAAAAAGACGCGTAAAGCTTCTTTAAGAGGGTTATAGAAAAGAGTAATAAAGTTATTAAAAAGAAAAGGAAAGAAAAAAGTACTAAGATAAAAAACAATATTTAAAGGTATTAAGCGAGACGATTATTTGCTTTTAAAAGTGAAGTATAAGTTACTTAATACTTATTTTTCCTTATTTAGACATATTTTCCTTTAAGTATTTAAAGCTTTAAAGTTATAATATTAATTCTTACTTCTTTACTTAAGGTCGAGCATGAGTTTTCTAAAGAAGGGACGTATATAATGGGATTAACCTTAGAAGTCTATTTATTACGTGATTAAGCTGCTTTTTACTATATTTAAGATAGCCTTTTGTTGTGTAATACAGGTATGCGCACGTGCTTAGCCTACGTAAGCAGGGGCAGTAATAGGGGCAGTTGCGTACAAAGCCTCTTCTTAGAATTAGACACTTTTACTACTACTTTTGAGAGAGCCATACCTACCGTCGATTAAAGCTTTGCACGACAGTTATAAGCTTCGTACGCGTTATTATATAATATTAAAAGCTACAAATGCTTTAATTAGCGGTTTAGTAATAGTTTTATAAAGTTACAATATATAATAATCTCCTTTATAAAAACCACTCTTTAAGATTATTAAAAACTACCTTTATATACTTTCGCATACCTTAAACGACTTTCGTAGACTTTAAAATAACTACTTTAGCTTTAATAATTATTTTTACGTTAAAACAATAAGAATTTCCGCTATAATTAATTAAATTAAAAGCTTAAGCTATAATCCATAAAATATAATATTACGTTAACCCCGACGAATTTAACTCTTCTTATATTATTAACTTTAAGCCTGCGTTACCTCCGACAATTAAAGAGCTTATATATATAAAAGATAAATATAAATAGAATACGTAAGAAGTTAATATTCGGGATATTCTAAATAAGTTAACGATTTTATTAATACGCTTTAAAGACGTAAAGCGGGAATATTAAACGTATTAACGCGATTATAATATACGGCATACGCGTTAGGTAGTATTAAACTAACGGTATTAAATACATTAAGAATAAATAAACTAATTTATACCGCATATACTTTTAAAGCCTTATAAAAAGTAATGAATCGCTAAAGGATAATTAACTCTTTAAAACTTAATATAAAAGCTTTAAAAACAATATACGCCAACCTTTAAGTAATATAAATAATATAAGAAAGACGCATACCTAAAGGTATTAAAAACTAGCAAGAGTTTAATAAACCGGAATATATAATTAAATAACTGATTTTAAGCTTTAACTAAAGCTAAGTCTTTAAAGCTAAAAATTATTAAAAAGACTAGCGTTAAACAAGCGTTTTTAAAGATTATCGTTATAAGGATTACACCGAAATAAGCTAATAAGTAACTCCGGAAAATACTAAAAGCCGATACTATAAGAGAAAAGCCTGCCTATATACTTAAAGAATATAACCGCATATTAAAAACCTACTTATAAGTAACTCTTACTTTTAAAAAGCTCTTAATAAGAAAACTAAAAGTAATAAAGTATATATAACGCTAAAAAGACTTAATAATAATATTAATAAATGCTCTTACCGAGCTAAGAAGCACGTATAATTATTTATAAATTATTTTAAGCTAAAGTTAACTTTAATAAGTTATATTAAACGTTAAATATAACTTTTAAACGATAATAAAAAGTTAATTCGTTAACGTCTAAAGCTCTTAAAATACCGATAATTGCGAAAAAAGCTTTAAGAAAAAGAACGGTTAAGTTTAAGCGTTATTAACTTAATTGCCTTTAAGAATAATATTAATAATAAAGCGACGTAAGATAAGAAAAGAGTATATATTTAAAAAGAGTAAGGAAAAAAACACTTAATATAGTAAAAGATGTGTTAAAAGTATAATTTACGGTAGCTATATTAAAAGAGATGCAGTTATAGAGTCGCTCCCGTACTGACTATAATACATCTATTAAAAGTATAATTTGCGGTGGTTATGCTCGACGGTTATAATAAGAGGTCGCTCCTTTATTGGCCAAAATATACTTACTTTAGTATTACGACACCTATTATTAAACTCTTAGCGCTTTAGTTAACTTTTAAGAAATAGAAACTATTATTTTTAATACTTTTAAGTCTATTAGCTCTTTGCTTTTAGCTCTTTAAATATAAGTTATTTTACGGAAAATCTACGGTGTTTCGCAGTAAAGGAGTTACTTAAATAAGGTATCTTTATTTATTTATTTAAAGCGCTAGAATAAGACGGCACCACTTAAAGCGACGCGGACACGTAAAGGGACGTATTTAAAGGTTAATTAATTGTTGCTTTAGCTTATGTGTTATTATATAGCGTACTTATTATATTTTCTATATATATTAGACTTTTATTAATTTAGAAAGTATACCTTAGAGTTTTATTATAATTAGGGGGTATGTTATATAATATAAGTATGCGCACGTACTTAGCTTACGTAAGCAGGGGCAGTAATAGGGGCAGTTGCGTACAAAGCCTCTTCCTAGAATTAAACACTTTTGCCACTGCTTTTAAGAGAGCCATACCTACCGTCGATTAGAGCTTTGCACGACACCTTTAAAGCAATATTTTTTAAAAATAACAACGACTTTTACTATTATAACTTTTCCTTCTTATTCGAATTATACCTTTCCCTTCTCTTGACAAATTATACTCCTTAAATATGTGATATCTTTAATATTTATTAAATAAATATTTCTTACGTTTACTTTCTGGCACTTGCTTTATTACCTTCTTGTTGTGTGCTTAGTGTTTTCCCCTCTACATTATAATTATATCTGCAAGTCTTATATTATTCTTAAGCGCTTAAATTAAGAGCGTTACTTACGAGCGAGTTTATATAAGCTCAGAGTGGCCAATAAGTCAGCTAGCTAATCAGTTAGCTAATCAGCTAGCTCAAACTCGTAAGTCAGTTAGCTAGCGTTTTCTTATAAGTTAATCAGCGTTAATATTCTAAGCTAATCAGCGACTTATAAGCTGGGGGTATTTTTATAAGTGATTTTAGAGTTAGTTTAATAGGGGTAAAAGTAATGTTTTAACGCTTAATTAAGCGATTTTGATAATCCCCAAACGAAAAAACTACCCCCGATAAGCCAAAATTAGGCGGTAAGACCTGGCAGGATAATATCGAAGGCTTCATTTAGCATTTATTATATAAAGTGCCTATTTCCATTAAAATCAGCCTTAACATCATGTCCCGACGTACCTCACTTATTACTGTCGATAATATTACATCCTAAGCCTTTATAGTATTATTTACTCCTTCTAAAGCTAGTATTTTTAGTCGTATAATAAGTAGCTCCCGTGTAATACCCTTATCGGCATTAGAGGCTCTTATATTACTCCGTGATGTCTGCGAGCGACTTACGGCAATATATAACGAATATTATAATCCTTTTAAGCCTTAACGCGTTAATATTACGTCAGACTACTCTCTCTACGTATATAGTCAGCCGTTGTTTGATGATCGAGAGGTTGATATACGGAAATTACCTCGTGGGAAGAACTTAAGTCCTGCAACTAAGAAATCAAAGAGGTCCTGAGTATAAGAGATGGGATATTATTTAATTAATCTAGCATATTTAAAAAAGCCTTAATATTAGGCTTATAAACGCTATAAGTTGTAAAACTAAAGATTAAGGATTTATAATTCATATTAACGATATTAGGTTATCACGACCAGTGATTTTCTCGACACAAAGAGCACGTCTTTAATTCTAATAGCCTTAAGAACGCTAAAAAACACTTATTATATATATATTATTTAAACGCTAAAAGAGATATATAGTGAATGAAAGCTATAACTTAACTTGCACAACCTTTTAATTATATAAATAAAAATCCTTATTTAATAATCCCCTTTCGATAAAAAGAATTCAAGAACGCGTTTCTTAAATAAGTTATTTTAGATAACGTTAAAGCACGAAAAACCGCGTTAAAACATTTTAAAAGAATGTTCTGAATTACTAACTAAGACGTGGTAAACGCATTACTTACGTTATATATAATTATCGTCACTTAAATTAATCAGATATTTAAGTATTTTAAACTAAAGCTAATTGCAGAGGTTTTAAGCGCATAATTAAGAATATTAATCACTTTTAATAAATGGGAATCGAAGAAAGAAAAGCTTAATATTATAATTATAGTTCTTCACTTTATTAACGGCAAAGAAGATTTTATTACGCGTCTTACAGGACTCTTAGAGCTACTAAGATATAATAAAACAAGCATTAATATATATTATTTAAATCTCGTATATTTATATTAACTTTTAATAAAGTAATGCTTTATATTTCTTCCTCTCCTTCGTCGATTCGGTATTACCGCGCAAAATATCGACTAGTTTGTTCTTAATAACGTAATAAATAATAATATAATACTTGTCGAGCTTTTAAAAACATATATATTCGATCTAAAGCAGAAGAGATTACGCTACGTCGATTATATTCTCAATCTTATTACAAAAGAATACTTATTTAAATAAGATTTAATTAACTTTAAAAGAAATTATAAGGCCGTAAGTACGCCGGCGCGTTAATAGCTATAGAGATAACGCGGAGAGCTTAAGAAATTATACAACTTAATCGCATACGTTATAGCTTTTAAAAAGAGATTTAAGCTTTTTATTAAATTATAAAAAGAATGAAATAAAAGTAAAGCTATTAATCAAAGCTTAAAGCTTGTTTTAGACGGAGGTATTCGCTGGAACGCGTCATACGCTATAGTAACTCGAGTACTCCTCCTCCGCGAATCTCTCGATCGATATGTTTATAAACTACGAGTCTCGAAAAATACTAAAGATCTGAAGGTTTATAATCAAGACTACTTATTAAATGACGAATAGACGACTCTAGAGCTGATCTCTAAGCAATTAAAGCCTCTGTTTCGCATTACCAAAGCGCTGGAAGGCAATATAAAGCTGAATAAGGGAGCGGGCAAGCCATCTTATGGCGCGTTATAGGAGGTTTTACCAGCCTTTAAAGGTTTACTCACTTACTTTGAAGCTCTTAAGCGCGACGCCGCGAATAGCTATTTTAATACTCGCATTTAGTAATCGATTATACTAGCATAGAATAAAGTAAAGGAATATTATGTCAAGACTGACTTATCTATTGCGTAGCAAGCGTCTCTAGTCCTCTACCCGCGTTAAAAATGGAAATACTTTAAAGATAAATAGACTGGCGTTAAGAGATTATATGTAATAAATAATAAGAAAGCATTAAAAGCTTTATAAGAAAAGGACTACAAATCAGAGCTTATAATACGGCAAGAGACTATGTCTCCAGAGCCAGAGGAGCCACAAGTTAATTACTTAAAGAATCTTCTTAATAGTCTAGCGCCGACAATAGCAACATATATTCCCTTACGTGCTTTAAGCCGAAGAGATCAGCTTATACTATACCTTAAAGAGCCTTACGAGAATACTCCGCCATTATAGTACTAGAAATTAAAGCAGGCTTAATGGCCACAGTTAGCTGCGATGGCGTTTAATTTTCTATCGATTCCTATTATGAGTTCTGAGTGCGAGCGAGTCTTCTCTTCTTATACTAAGTAAATAATAGTAGAGACCTCTAATCTGTCAGGAGAGATGTTATGGCATAAGGAATGCTTAAAGAATTAGGAGAGTAAAAGGGCTATTAATATATTATCTTATAATAACGTAGTTTAGCTCGGAATATGATTTTTTACAGCTTCAGTTTGACCCCTGCAGCTAATCAGCAGCTGATCAGTTCTTTAGTTAAATCAGTGCCAATCAAGATAAACCAAAGCGAAGCTGGGGCTGTGTACGGCATTGATGGGGCTTAACCCGTGCAACTCGGTATTCCTTCCACCTCGGAGGAATTGCAGTAGACCTACGCAAGGCATATCTGCCTCGCTCAGCAACATGGTGGGCGTCCCCAGAACACAGCCACCATGAGGCTGGCTACAAGCACAAAAATGTGGTCTTCATCTAAAGCTACTCTTTCTCTCGTCACTTGCATATCCCTCTTTCTGTTAGTACTTTCAATTCGATACTTTCTTTTGGCAAATTTACTGGGTGCTTCAATGGCGATCCCCACACAGATGCCGCGTTCGACATTAGGCGCAGAGTCAAATTCATGTGGACGAGTAACTCAACCCCAACAGAAGTGCCGCGAATGCAGCTTAGTACTAATTCAGAGTGCTTGTGAGGCTGATGTGCGCCACCATGCGTCTGTCGGAAAGACTTCCGATGTGCAGAGTTCGGGAAACAGAAATCTGTTTGAAAAAGTATGGACTTCGAGTACCGAGGACAACAACCTCGCACTTTACGGCTTCCGGCGATTCAAGACAACACAGCTTCTTAACCTTAGACTGCTGGAAGAGGAGATAGGCCGAATAGATTATCAGATATATCAGTCTGGGCTCAGGCTAAACATCGATCCGACTCCCGCTGATAGGCTTGGCTTGAAGACCTGCAGGAAAGATGAAGATGCCCAGCATCCGGATGATATCTTGGATGAGCAGCTGATCCTAAAATTACGAGATCTGTTGAGGCAATATGGTACGTATTCTAGGGATTGTTTGGGATTCGATGTTGATTTTGAAAGATGATGGTTTGGCGGCATTCAATCGAATCATGGCCATGGAAACCTGCTCAATGATCGACGATCAACGGCGACATCCCTTGAGGACCGGCATCAGCCTTCGCGAAGTATACGAAACCCGGCTCGTAAGGGTAGATCTTCCACCTCGAACACTGCAAGATCCGTTTCAACGATGCCTTCACAAGTGCCTGCACTGGTTCAGGTACCGAAGTCTATCTGGAGCTGTCCTGACAAACCATGACGGCGAAAAGGGAGAGCCACCAACATACTGTGAAAGGGCCACCTATACATGGAATTTTCGAAACACCGTGGCACTTGCGGATTCTATTTGGAGAATTCTCGTTGCACTGGTGGCAAATGTTTTCATTGTTGTTCGCTGACGATACTGTCCTATCAGTCGAGCAAAGGGATCCAGCTCATCACCGTGTCGGTGTGGGTTGTGGCGTTCTCCTTCCTCACGTCGATTTTCTTCAAGGGTTCTAATCAAGCTACGGTGGCTGCTATATCTGCCTACGCCGCTGTACTGGCTGTGTTTATTTCCAATGGCTCGGGAAACTAAGCCGGAAGGAAGTCATTGTCAAAAATATGTAAAGGGGGGAAGTAACCCCACAAAACCAATACGAATTGCCAAGAATACCGAGAACCGTCGGCTCTGAAAATCAAAGGCATTGAGGTGTGACGCCGTTGGATGGCATGCAGGAGTTTGATCATTCTGCTGACTCGCATCTGTCTTATACCTGGATCTGCAAATCACAAGTTCAGCAGCTATCGCATTCTTTGGCGTGTGGCCAGTTGAACCGGACCGCTCAGAGAAGGAGGCTCAACGCCAAAGAAAAGGAACCTCAATCGCAGAAAAGGCGGTCAGCAATGTTGTACAGCATAGCATAGCGTAGCATGCACCCCGCCTCGATTGTAGCAAACCTGACTGCCGGAACTGGGCTGTTGCAGCAACCATGAGCCCAACCGGTCAGGAAGTGGCGCTTTGAAACTCGCCCGAGTGATATGGTGTTCTCAACCGAATACTGCATACCAACCCAATACGTGGCGCCGGAGATTGCCAGCCTTGGGCACTCATCAATGCGTTATCTTCGCCTGGACATTCTGCGAGTTCTGAGATGGCAATTGAGAGATATCGGAGCTGTGCCCCTTCATGTTGTCGGCGATATTTTGTGCTAGTGTGCCACACACTATTGAGGCTCTTCATGGTCAGATCACCTAGGTTCATATAAAGAGCTCTTGACTGTGGTGGAGTACCTGAACGGTGAGAGACACTTGGTTTAGGACCTATATTGCTGCGAAAATCACGTATTCTTTCAATCTGATTATCATTTGACTCAACCTTCTGCGGGACTTTTGTCATTTCTCGAAACAAGATACTTCTCCTTCATCTAACACTGTAAGTGGACGGCGATCGCCCATTATGATGCTAACACATATACAGCACCGAATTATTAACATGGAAAAAAAATCGCTCAATCTTTCAGACTACACAGTCGGCTGGCTTTGTGCCTTGGGTGAAGAAGCCTCAGCGGCAAGATGGATGCTCGATAAAAAACACGACTTTCCAAAAGTCCGCCCAACAGACACCAACTCGTATACGTACGGAGAAATCAACGGTCACAACGTCGCTATTGCGCAAATTCCCACCGGTCAAACCGGGAAATCAGGGGCAGCGCGGATGACCGTGCAATTTTCTCAAAGTTTCCAGTCCATAAGAATATTTCTCTTCGTGGGTATCGGGGGAGGCGTGCCTATAAATCCTTATATCAAGCCCGAGCTCAAGGATAACGAATTCATCCATCTCGGCGATGTGGTAGTTGGCTCTCCGAAATGGGCAGGTGTCCCAGCAATCATCGAGTATGACCGAGGGAGATGCACCACAGACGGCCATGTAGCAACCAGCTTGATCGACCAACCTATCCCTCAACTCATCGGGGTGGTAGATACGATCGAGCGGAATGATGAGGATGGGGAGCCTCCGTTCCATCGCCACCTTGCTATGCTTGCTCCGGAAAGGTTGGAGAAGTATGGAGTAAAGACCGAGTCTTTGAGGAACCGGTTCCAATATCCTGGCTCAGAGTTTGATATTTTGTGTACCCCAGAATCCGTTCATCCCAAAAATGAGGACACTTGCACCAATTCCCCCCAGGTCCTTCGCCCCAAACGCAACAGCGACAAACCAGTATTCCACCGGGGGCCTATCGCTTCCGGAGACCTTGTGATGCAGAACGGCAAAGAGAGAGACAGGTTGAGCGCAGAATGCCATAAAGCGATCCGCTTCGAAACCGAGGCCGCTGGAGTCATGATAGACACACACAGTCTCGTTATTCGAGGAATCTCGGACTATGCCGATAGCCACAAGCCATATAGGTGGCACAACTATGCCGCCGCAACAGCGGCTGCATTTGCAAGACAAGTCCTCGAAGAACTAGCACCGAGGAACCTGGAAGGCGTCAGAGCCAGACCTTTATCAGTGCAGAGCGGTCCAGGAAACATCCTCACACCAGTCTCGAGCAATTCTATGATCTCCCCGATTCCAGAGGTGCCAGACACTTCTGACCCGATGCTCAATCGGGTAGAAGCACCACCCGGAGCTTTCCAGCACCAAAGAGGCGGCGTCGCTGGGAGGTCTGGCGGGTATGCGGGTCCGTCAGCGCCGATGAATTACGAAGAAAGCATCGTTCATCCTCGAGCGGAGAGTGCTTGGGGCATCGCTGCACCGTTGACGCCATTGGGTGACAACAACTTGCTTCTGGAGCGGCTACACATCAGGGACGACAAGTGTTAGGGTCAGGACCTGGATATTAGACTTCTGCCCACGAATCATACATTGCTGATGTATGTACTCTTCAGGCACATGAAAGGAGAAGAAGCTAACGCCCATTCGGATACGAGATTGTCCAGGAAGAGTGGATGATTGGAAGGAGCACACAACAATGGGGACATGAGACAAAAGTGACCAAGCAATGCGAGAAACTCTACAAATACAATAACTGTGAACAGCCCTAACTCCTATGATTCCATTCATAAAGAATATCCGAGAAGCTAATGCAACGGGCGGATTAGTCTCCTCTGCTCATCCAGAACTTGACCGTGAGTCGTAAACAATTTAATTTAATATCCTAATCCAGCTCAGATACTAACCCTAGCGGTGTCTTTCGGATTCGAAGACCAGAAACAAAGGCTCATAATTTCGTCCACGTCGGCCACCAGTTCTCTAGTTGCCAGCCAATTGGTGAACCCACTTCTCGTCCAAATTCAACATCTTTGCCACAAGATCTCCTCGCTCATGAACTGTAGACAACGCCTGTTTAGCCTCCACGTACTCATGCTGCACCAGCAACGCCGGCTCCAGATTCGCGCAAGCAGGGCACATCTGGACGATATATGCGCATGCATTCAGAGCACGGCCGCTGATCTTGAGCATCTCCCTGTCGGGGACACGCTCATCGCCGTGCACTTGTTTTGCGGCGGCCATCAGTTCTCTCAACGCCACAGTATAGGATTCTTCGACCAAGGGCGAGGTTGACCCAGGGTTGAGGTGGTGTAACAGGCGTGCTTTGGCTAGATGCACCTGTCCGGCATAGAAGCATGCAACTTGCCGAGCGGCAAGGCGCTGGGTGTAAATACGCTTCGAGAGGTTGTCGAGGTCCTCGCAAAGCTGCATCGCGTGGCGCAAGTCGGGGTCGGTTGCCGGCGAGACGGCGAATTTGTCGAGCATGTTTTCAATGAGGCTGATGGTAATCTGGAAGCGTTTGGCGAGTGCGCTTTCTTGTGGCGGCAGGTTTTCGTGGATGGATCGAAGTTCCTGGAGGCTGGCTTTCTCGTTGTCAATGGATTGGGAGGTTTTGGGGTTGGTGGATCGGTAGATGTGGACTTTTTCGAGGAGGGCGGTTGTGGATGTTGCTGGAGATGTTAGGATAGCTGTGAAAGAGCTGGGAAAGGAAGTCTTGTGTTGTGAGGGTGGATTACCTGAACCTCCCAGTTCGAAGGCTTCTTCTCCTCGACCTTGAGCAGCATCTGGGGGTGGAGTGGATTGTCTCTGTCTCTGGGTATTGCGGGCCCGTAGTTGACGAGATAGCCAAACAACGAAACATACTGCCAATGCCACTACTGCGATGGTACCAAGAGTTATACCTGCAATCACAGGATCAGCAACTCTAGATCTCGCATTCCGTCGACACCATGTGGAGCAAGCTGTGTCGCCTGTAGATGCCGCTGCTGGTGTTTGATTGACAGTAGTATTAGCAATAGACGACAGTCCCGGCGTGACTGCCAGACTGAGTGTAGAGGATGAGAGAATCGATTGAGACTCTACCTTCATAGTCGTGGCAGAGTTTGATAGCTCTGCCGACCATGTACTTGGTAATGTGGATGTTGCGGCTGCTATTGATAGGGGTGTTGGGGTGGTCGCTTTAATAGCTGTCAGAAACAAGATCTGTCAATACTTTTTTAAGGGCGGATATCTTACATGCGTGAGCAGTAGCAATGGTGATGATCGGGGTCGAATCGCAATAGCTTGCAAAAACCTCCAGGGCCGAGTTCGCAGCAACTCCATCGCGACACTCAGAGGATACAGCTTTCGCGATGATGGTGTTCATAGGTGCATATTCAGTGGTGCAGAAACAGGCGGAGGAGGTGCTTGAACCGCAACCTGAGGACATGTCCCTGACAATGACGCTGAGCCTCCGCTCCGCACACGGGGCCAACAGAGTGTATCCAGGGACATCATCAATCCAGGTCTGCTGTGCAGTGGCTCCGAGGGTAGTAATCCAGATAATAGTGATAGTGAGAAGGGCAAGGAGGATCTGTTGGGAACGCATCACGAGTAATGACTGAGGGCGCACGCCGCTGGGAACAATGCTGAATCGGGCTCAGGCGTAATTAGGTGGACAAGCAGCTTCTAATCTATTATTAATAGTTTCTAGAAGCTCGGAAGAGAGCTCAGAGTGAGGGTTCTGAAGAGTGACAGTAACGAGTGTTTTGAGAGACTGGAAATACTGGGAATACGGTGTTGTGAAAGCGAGTGTGGTGTGAAACGAAGAAGCTATACTCAAGCTTCAGGAAAGAAGGCAAACAAATGGTTTGTCAACTAATTAGTCGTCGGCCTCGCTTACGAGGTGGTCTCCCCTCAGAGCGATTAGGGCGCCTGGCCGTACGAGCATCTGCTACGACCCCGCTTGGAGGCATCCGGCGGTATCTGGAACAGAGCAGAAACAAAACGTAGATTAGACAGATAGTAGGGAGGACGGAAATCGAGGGGGGGCGGGGCTGGGTTATAAGGTAGAGAAGGAAGGAGGAGAGACATCGGATATTTGACGGCCCAGTATGTCTGCTCCAGCGGTAAATGATCATGTTTCATTGGACAGTCTTCCGTGAGGCTTAAATATGGATGGGACTCGAGGGTATCCCAGTGCCCTACCTATCATGATCCGCTCGACAGCAGTATGCTGCAAGCCTCTCTGCATGAAAGCTCCAATGAGGCTACGTGCAGGAACGCTGAAGTTCTCGTGCTTGCGGCTTCAAGCTTCTGGTATCTTTTTCCAGCGGGGCTCATAGACTGTACGCATAAACGAAAATACTCTTAGAAAGCCGGACACTGGTAGCGACTCTATTCCGCAGAAAGTTTGAAAAAGCATGCAGGACAATACAGAGGATCAATGCTAGTGTAGTCAGATCTGGATGTTCGCGTGGGTAGATCTGATTTTGATTGGACTAGTGGGCAACATTGCCTGAACGACGTAAGGAGGGATTGTGTATTTTTGTAGCTCTCGAAATGATGGAAAGGAGCAGTAGTAGCAAATGCCAGAAGAAAGGGGCGAAAATATATTTATATGGTAGATTAATGTCATTTAGCACTTGCTTTGTGATGGTATTCTTCATGTGTCAAAACAATTTAAATGATGCGACGGATGGTGATGGGCTTTGGACAGTGCTGGCCCCTGCATGGCTCAGGATACTTCCTATCTGACATGTTCAGTCATGACCTTGAGGGAGCGGCTTATGAGTTTCAGAGTCATTGCGACGAGCTTTGACGTGACAGATTATCAATTGAGGGTTGGTATATATTTCAGATAGGATGGAGTCGCCATCGTCGAGAAAATTTTACTGGTTCGGCTTCGGCCCTCGAACTACCACACTCGCTAACTATACAGAGGAATAGCGTCCATCATTTGGAGATTTGTTTCCTTATTTCTCCGCTCATACAGAGCTTCAAGGTCAAGAAAACAAAACAAAAAATTATAGTTTAGACGGAACGAGCTTTTTTGGTGGGAAACAGTCTCCAGAGTGCTCCAGGCGCTGCTGTATGTACAGTACAGGACTTCGCCTCCGTACGACTGGGCCAATTATCTTCCCCTTCTTGCCGTTTTCTTCTTGTCATTCTCACAATCTTCTTTATCATCAGAATCATCGTCATCTTCTCCTCCTCATATCCTTCCTCGCCGTCCTCTCCTTCTTCGTCTTCCTCGGCAGCTAGGGCGTGCCTTCTCCCCTTCTCCTCGCGTTCAAGAGCACCCCATTGCAAGTCTCTGTCCGCCTTAATGGAATCCCGGGGGTTCAGCTTGGTGTCTGCGGTGGAGATCTTGCCTGGTGATATGAGGTAAAGTCCGCAAAAAATCGCAAGATACGTGAAGCAACCTCTGCCCTGTACCAGAAGCTTGTAACGGCTCAGGATCGCAAAGATCTGAGACTTAGGCGGATTGACATGGACATTAAAGCCCTGAAACAGCGGCAGTAAAGTCAATCGGAGACTTTTATCCCGCTAGCTGTTCAAATGTCAAGTTAGACACAAGTTGAAAAATGGACAATACATCTTCTACTTTTTCGCTGCATAGAGTTGCATTAACAGCGCGCTCACCTCAGCAAATACGCTGCATTCTCTACGCGCAACAAATCTACGCAATGCAGTCAATGTTTGCTGAGCACATTACTAGCTGCCAGCATGTAAAATGGCAACGATGTTGAAATGTTGAATCTGGTGCTTTGGTGGAACCGGGTATTGGTAAGCTAATTAAGCCTAATTTCCTAGTTACATCAGTCTACACTTCATCATTCAGAGCAAAGAATATCTTCTCACCAGTAACTGGGTTACTATTGCTACGTGTATCAAAGTCTTCCGAAATTTCCGCATCCAGAAAAAACTAATCGCTCGCGGAGGGAATGGGGCACGATCAACCACCTATTCTGCTTCAATCATCATTTCGTACAATACTCTGCCCGTCTCCAAGGTAGGAGGAAACTCCAATTCTCTACTACTAGATACTCCCACAACGAATCAAATCCACCCATGGTGCTCCACCACATACTCTCCTGTATACACCAATGAGTATCCGCATATCCCATGTGAAAAGTTGCAATCACTCGAAGGGCAAGGGGGCCAAATAAAGGAGAATAAAGAAGAAGAAAAGTATAATTTGGCCATGGCTTAGCTTGAAAGATGGGAGGCATTTAACCCGTACATGAAGAACATGACAGAGGAGAACAAGATGGCACCAGATGCGGCACAAGCCATTTGTGATAGACACAGGGAGGTACAAGGGAGGAGCGATCTTCGCCTTATGTGGCTTGATCTAGATATCGATGCCCTCAAGCATCAATTAGGTAGGGAACAGCAATGCACAATCTTGTAAATTGACGCAATCGAATTAAATTCATGTTGTAGGCAAAGAACTATTCTTCAAGCTCGCCACAATATCCCACAATTTTGCACGTCGTTGATCTCAGATCTCATATCTCTGGTTCTTCTAATTCGACTACAGTTAGTCACATTCCATATCTTCTCATATTGGCCGTTACTCTTTCAAAGCGCCAAACACACCATCTCAATCACCATGTTTTGTGGTATCCCGTAGCTCCTCAAGAGCAGTTTTGAAATAGGCAGCGAAGAACAAACGCTGCAAAGAAAAAGAACCGAAAGGGCGGTGATATGGGACTTCTGAAACCCAACAACAAACAACCAAGGAATGGTCCACAGTTTCTCAATGACGATCAGGATACAGCGGGATTTACAATACTGGAAAATGAGATATCGGATTCGAATATACTGAAAACTAACAACGAAGGAGAAGTCGTCATCGTCACCGTCGTTTCAATTTCCGAAGCTTGTCTGGAGCAAAGCAAAGCTTGGTAAAGTTAAAGGCAGACCTTACCTCGGAGAATGAGAAAGACCACCGGAATACGTAGGCAAAATGGCGGGTCCTCTTAGTCTAGTAGGAAGATGTCAGAGATAAGGCGGCTCAAATGGGAAGAAAGGGTACTGCAAGAGGAGAGAGTGGGTTTAGGGCTATGTCAGTGGAGATTCGTTCTTGAAGGGTGGCCCCTAGATGTTAGCGTACGAACCGTCTGGTCCATCATGTGACGTCAGCTATTCCAATCGAGTCGTAGTATATATCCCTAAATATCTACTTCTATCATTTCCTCAGCGATATAAAGCTCTCTTTAAGTTCTATAAGAAGAGCATCCAACTCACTCAATCGTTATACCCCATTGAGATATCATCGCCACCATGATCTGTGGGCTTTTACGAGCCCTGAGGAAGGGGGGTTCCAAAACTTGTTCTTCAAATATAACAACATCATCCCGAGCCGACGAGAATCCTCCTCCATACTCCGAAGCCGCACCATCGCGAAACTCTGATTCAAAAGAAGACAATACCACGAGCCACCTCACGCCTCAAGTAACACACGCGCACATTATGGACAGCCTGAGAGCGAAACGGGAAGAGCAACTGGACAGCATTGAAGACGAGCCATATACATTACACCAAGCTAAACTGAAGTTCCAAGAAGCAATTTCAGATTATGGTAAGGCTGGATGGGGAGAGGAAGGAAGAAGGAAGTACAATAGAGCGGAAAGACAATACCAGCTGATCCAGGAAAAGCATCGTCAGAACCAGAGAAAGCTGCGTGCTATAGAGCGGGAGATTCAGGAGTGGAAGGCTAGGCGCCCTTAGCTTTACAGTCGGCATTGAGGAATGCTGAAGTGCGGGTAAACATGGTTATTTTATGTGGTCAATGAGATGCGCCATATATCTCGAAGTCCAGCCACACATCCACTTCTACCAACCTCCCCTTATCTCGAAATCACGCGCAGGAAACACATTTCGTTCTTCTTACAAACTTTGATCTACACTTCATTCACTCAGCACCCCTAGTCAATAATGCCTTTTACGATCTGCTTGGTGATGCCACGAGAGACAATCCGTTTCTGTAGAGAATGGGGGGAATTCGTCCTCATCTTAATGGAGTTCCTGTGGTCTCCACTTGCTGGTCTCATGCTCGCTATTCTATATGACCACTTTTTCAAATACCAATGGCGAATATAGGGATCTGGGGAGCATCCTAATCAATTGGACTTGTAAGCATCGCACCCTCCGGTTTCTCTTGATTTCATGGCACTAACGAGATTTCTAGGAAGACGTGGGCCAGCTAAATAGATTTTTGTTTGTGCGTATGGTCGAGCATGGGTCGGTACCATTCTTGGAATGCTGCCGCTAGTGAGTGGAAATACTGGAGGTGCATTCCGCACATGCGGATTGGGGATAGGCTGAATTAAGCGAGGACTATCGACGTCAACAACACACATTGGGACTGCTGTGGTGCATGTTTCCAGATTAAATATCACCAAAGCTTATCCGGAGTGTGACATTTACTCGTTTCTGGATCAAACACGTTCCAATATCATTTGTGTGGCTAGAAATAATCATGTGAAAACGTGTCAATGTTGCCTGGAAAGGAATCTTAAGCGAGGACCGGACTCAGTAGTTGTGAACTGTGACGATCCTTACATTCTTACTGGACCAAACACTATGAAGTAGGATTCCCAGGCTACTCAGCACCATGTCCTACAGTAGACCTAGTGTACAGTTCAAATCCGAACCATTCTTCCCATATTGTTAACTCGACTTTCAATATTCCACAATGACTTCTAAACCAGTGCAATAATTTGAGTTAAACATTCCTTCCAAATATCTCAGTAGTTAACAAGCATATGAACAAGTTTCATCACATACATCGAAATGAACACCAACGATGGTAGCAGTAATCAGACGATCCAGGATCGAGCCATGTGTGGCGTCCTGGCCTTCTGCACGTCATTCATGCTCTGGATCTGGATTGCAGCACAACTTGGAATACCAGTTCTCTTTTCAATTGTAGTGTTCATACTACTTGCAGCTCTGGATATCGTCATATGTTTTATCATCTGGTCATGTCAAACATCTCGGAGAATTATCGAGCCCCCACTCCTCTCTCGAAAACCATCTCATGACAGTGGATATACATCGCAATACGGATCAATTAACACACCTGAAGAACGACTCAAGATCAGCAATGAAGATCGTTTCTGCCAATTGTGCACACTAAGAGCACAAAAAAGGACCCTTCAAAACGAGATCGAAGTGCTGAATCAGAAAGCACGTGATGCGTATGAAAAGCACTCGAAAGCTTCTCGCTTCTTCTTGGAGCATGATGCGCATAAGATGGCGTGTTTTGGCACAAGCTCACATGCATTTGATGCGAGTAGAGCTTGGTATACTGCTGATTTGGAGAGGACGATGAAGAATAGGCAGTTGGAGAATCGTCAGCAAAGGATTAAGGAGTTGAGAGAAGAGATGCAGGATCACTTTTGGGATGTTGTTTAATATTCTAATTGTCAATTCGTTCGACGCGGACGCTTGGATAACCTGTTGTGGTCTAGCATATGAACAGTTGGGCTACTCAGGCATTCTTTAGAGAATGATTTGTTTTAGAAAGAATCGGCAGCGAAGCTCCAATACTGATTGTTTAATTCATGCTAGTATAGGCTCTGCGTTCACTTTTCCTCCATTTGGAGTGCCAACTTCTCTTTCAAGAACTCAAAAATATCTCGGAGCATATCCTTCGAGTACCAATGTTCAAGTCCTTCGTACTCCACCATCCGAACACCTGCCCCAAGCAACTCCATACACTTTTGAGATTCCCGACCCAAGTTAATATTCACTCTCTGGTCGTCTGTTCCATGTCCAAGAAAGATAGGAATGTGTCGAAAGACCGTTCCATTCTTGTCATTCATGTCTAGCTCTTCCCTCAAAAGAGTGACGGCCTGAATCGCTGAATCTGAGTTCAAATCTTTCTCCAGGCTCGGAATCCCGAGAGTAAAAGGGTCGTCATCTTCTTCTCTAGAGAGCGCAAAATAATCATCATCGTCAAATTCTGGCGATGATACCCCATTTGAACCATGTATCTGAACCAGATCCGTCATGACATTTGCGAAAGGTAACCACCCACACATTCCAACCGCCGCAGCAAAGGGCTCCCCATCCCAAGTCAAAAGCGCCGCCAAAGTTGTAGCACAACCCTGACTCAATCCCCAAAGAACTGCATTCTCAGCCCCCACAGCCTCAATCTCCGTCTTCAGAAGACCATGTATATACAGAACGCTCCTACGCAACTCCTTGGGAATGAGGTCCTGTCTCTCAGTATGCTTCTCAAGATACCAATTGTTGAACCACTGGTGGGTATACGAGCGCTTATAGATCGTTGCGCGATTTCGCGATGCAGTTGGGAAGATGATTTTGGCATTGGGAAAGGCTTCCTGGAGAGTTTCGCCGCGGCCAGTGGCTTTCGTTGCGAGGAGGGGCGGGGCAAATTTTGCCGCGAAGGACCCTCGTCCGTGGAGGATGATGATTGATTGGCGATGCTCCATTTGTGGAGGAAGAATTATAGGATCCGGGAAAACGCCAGGTTTGTGAATTTCTGGTCTGAGAGCAGACTTGTCGATGACTTCGGATGAAGCCATATTGCGAACAGTCGTGTGTCCTCAACTGGGCCTAGAATCAGATATACATACTATGTTTGGCTACACTTTCCATTTTCAGCACTGATAATGAATTCTACCTTGGAAAGCAATTAATATATCAGCTCAGCTCTGTAGAAGGTCGAAAGCCAGATAGATCATCTGAACAGGAGGGGTCCGTTTGTGTCTAGTCAGACTAGGCTGCCAATCTGATTAAATTGTGTGGAGGAGTCATATGGTCTTTGCATGCAGCTTGAAAGCCTAGCTGCATAACAAATATACGAGGAAGCACACGCCTCGCTAAATACAAGGATGGAAGTGGCTACATGCAATTTTAGGGCACCAGACTCGTCTGACAGTCCTGTAGAGCGTCCGGGCGCATGAGCTTGGATTTACAATTGTATCCAGCTACACCAAATCCCAAGAAATGCATTTACTGCACTAATTGCTTGCCATTGGCGTTCACGAGGCCCTCTTCTTTGTCATCTGTTAGAGTTTTCCCTCTCCGAGTCCCTCTATACGGTAGAAATTGTCTAATTTGCCTATCCATACCAAGCCTCCGACTCGGATCGCATAGAGTATCTCAAGTTTCTTACATTTGTAAACAAGTAAACCCCTCCATGACCGACAATATGGATGCGACATGCCTGTTGTCTCAAGTGACTATGAACATACCAGGTTAACAGGATCCGGCATACAATTGTCAAGCGACCAGGTCCCAAGGACCATTCCTGAACTACTGACGGGCTGCGAATTGACATCCTGAAAGTACATAAGGCAAAAATTTGTATTTTGATCGAAGAGGAAGGTATTTCAGGTACTAAAGATGCTACACTGTTTGGCACATTCTGTGTAATCAGCTTTGTCGAGGTTCGTTGGTCGGACACTGGTCAATATCTATGTATCGCATGAGATCTCGAAATTGCAATTGCAACTAAAGCTCCCTGGGTCCGGAGGAGAAGTGAGAGTACCGGCATTGCATGTCGGTCGTGGCTTGACTGTCGATGTTGACGTTACCGACGTTGCTTGTGTCGACAGGGTAGTCTTTGTTGTTAATGTACTGCCAGGAATTGTTGTTCTCTAGAGAATCGTCAGCATATGTCCATCATGCCATGTGCAAAATTGGGAAGTAATTGGACGTACCGCTGTAGTTCTAGGCTTCACGAACAGGATGCACGCCTTTTTGATAACATCGCATGCAAACGGCTTGACTTTAACAGGAAGTCCAGGTATCTTGGACCCGGTCAACTCATACTCCGCCTTTAGTTTCGTCAAAGCTGTCAGCAGCAATATGGGTGGGCTGTTTAAGTGTTCTAGTTTGCTCGAATTTGCCGCCCTCTTCACTTCTCCAAAGTCTCATTAAACCACGCTAGGGAAGTGGCCGACAGGTGTACTGGCCACGACATCACCGAGTCGGACCTTGTGCGGAATGCCACCCACCAATGCCAACCATTAGTCCAATCTTGATGACGGGAAAGTACGCACCATCTGGGTAGCGACAGTTGCTGCTGAGCTAGTACCGAGCGTGCCTTTCGGGAGACATGCTATGACGATGTTATACTTACCGATTGATCCTAGAGCTAGTAGATCAGCATGTATCTCAACTAGCGTTGCCGTCGCCGCGGTCTGCTCTTTCAGCAAAGCACAAACCCAGCCCACAGTATATTCATTATGAGTCCTGGGCTCGGTAGCCGTCTGGGAATTGTCATTTGCCTCGTTTGCCGGATTTCTTTGATCGTGCGGAACATCTTCAAAGGTTAACGAGCCATCTAGGTCGAAATAGTGCGCGCCACGTTCTTCTTGGCTTGATGACTCTTCTGCTCCGGCTCCGAGGGCAACCTCCTGGCTCTCGACAGAGGCAGACTCGTCGCCGAAGTGCCGCAAAGATGTGAAGGCCAGCGATTTTAGGTGTCCAGCAACGTGCATGGCTATCTTTATGCGGTTGATACTGTCCTGGCTTTCCTCGGCCATCACCAGAGTAGATTTTCCCAGAGCCAGAAACGTCAGCATTAGCACTGGCGAGACTGTCTTCTTCATCGGAGTTGACATTGTCTTCGCGGACTTGGAATCTGGTCTTTCAGACTGGCTCTTTTCCAAGAATTGGCTTTGGAGACGTTTGGTAAGACTTCGAAGATGGCTCTGCCCTGTGACTGGGCTCCACGTGGTGAAGTCCCGTGATACTCTGGTTGCCTATAGCCCGGTTAGCCGCGACTTAGCTCTAGCTCTATAATAGGCTTACTCGTACTGCCTATCAATATACATTTTCCTTCAACCGCAGAAACCCCACATCATCCAACTAGTCCACTGTCACGGATGACCCCTGCCAGCCTAGAAGAGTGATCTTACTCTTAATATCAGAGTCTCCTGGATACTCTATAACGTCCACATCGTCGCATCACAGCCTCGTACCGTCCCAGACCCAACAAAGCCCCGCTAGCCCAAGCATGGACCCCCTCACGACCATCAGCCTGGTCGCAAACATTGTCGCTTTCATCGACTTCGGCTACAAGATCGTTTCCGTGGCCCGAGAGGTGCATCAGTCTAGTACCGGCACAACCTCCGACAATGAGGACCTCGAGTTTCTAAGCACGAAGCTGCAAGGCCTCGCGGTTGATCTTAAACCTGGAAAGCCTGGATCGGCCATGACGGCCGATGAATTACGTCTGGCCGAGTTGGTGGATGAGTGCCAAGAGGTCTCGACCAAGTTGCTAGGACTGCTTAATAGTCTGAAAGTAAAGAATCCCAAATTGAAGCGCCAAGTAATAGCCACTGTGTTCCGCAACATGCGGAAGACAAGCGAAAAGGAGAAGCTTGAGGGGAGGTTAGATAGGTGTCAGCAGCAGCTTCATCTTCAACTATTTCAAACATCCAGGTTCGTTTGATGTTGCGCGTGTCGAAAATGGTGTTCTGTGCTATGAGCTGACTATTAGGCTCGTGTAGGCTCGATGCTCTCGGTCGGCTTGAGGCTATCCAAAAGTCGGGCCAATGTCAACAGGAGGTGCTGCTTCGCCTCAGCAATCACGTTATGGCACTCAGCGATAGCTTCAAAGCCACGAATCTTGGGCCCGAGCTGTTAAATGATATTCGCTCGCTACTCAACCGCTCCGATGCAGCCTTGAGCAGTGTTATTCAAAACCGGATCCTAGACGGTCTGCAGTTCGAGAAGATGAATGACAGACTAGAAGACATTGAGAAAGCACATGCTGCGACATTTGGCTGGCTTTTGGATGAATCTGCTCGGTCCGAAGAGAGTCTGAGAAAAGACAGGGTCTCTATGAGCAACAACGAAAGTTACCAAGATTATGGACTGCAGATTGCCCGGGAGAACGACGCTCTAAGACGAAACACTCGCGAGTCTTTTATTAATTGGCTCTCAGAGGGCACTGGTATCTTTCACATATCTGGGAAACCCGGTGCTGGCAAGTCGACACTCATGAAATATCTTTCAATGCATTCGCGAACAGAAGAGTACCTTAAAGTCTGGTCCGGTGATAAGCAGCTGGCTCTTGCTAGATTTTTCTTCTGGCGACACGGATCAGATTTTCAAAAGTCATTCAAAGGGTTACTTCGCTCGCTTCTTCATTCAATTCTTGCTCAGTGTCCCGACTTCATTAAGGTAGCGTTCCCTGTGCAATGGGAGATGGCCCGTCAAGGCATGGCGCTTCGCTTCGAACACTCCGATGTCCAAGCTGCTTTTGACCGCCTTATGCGAAGGTCAGATGTCTATAGCAAACACATGTTCGCATTCTTTATCGACGGATTAGACGAGTTCGAGGGAAGAGAGAACCACCTGGTCCGAACCCTGTTCGACTGGTTGCACTCTGGGCCTGATGCCATAAAGATCTGTGTATCCAGCAGGGAGCTGCCCATCTTCCAGGAACGTTTTTTGGCCTGCCCCAAATTCAGACTGCATGAACTCACTCAATCGGACATATTGGCATTTGTCGAAGATGTCTTGAGGAGCAATGAGGATGTGGCAGCACTAGCCGGCACGCAAGATTTCACCAGCCTTGGAAGATGCATAGTCAGCAAAGCAGAAGGTGTGTTCCTTTGGGTCTCCCTGGCCCTGAAGGCAGTGGAACATGGAGTTCTTGCCGAGGATCGCATGGAGGATCTTATTAAGAAGATCGACTTTCTCCCTATCGAACTCGAAGATCTGTTTCAAGCTATTTTTGATTCGATCAAGAAGACATCTCATCCTATCGATTTTCAACGGGCCATGATACTTTTCGCGATCGTCCCGGAGGCGCCGAGCACAGAACTCTTCTACAAAGAGCCATCGCTACTTCAACTATCCTTCTTAGACGACTTCGAGGGTAACTCGAATTTCGCTGCTACTATACATGGACCTTTATCCACGGACGACATTGAGAAGCGGCTGAAAAGGTGTCAAAAGCGAGTTGACTCCAGTTGCCGGGGCTTCCTTAGTGTGATATCAGAGCCAAACCATTTTCGCACTCGAGGTCTTTTCAGGAGGGACCGCGTCGTCCTGACACATCGTTCGCTCGTGGAATTTCTCCAAAAGCCCGGTGTTCAAGCCGTTATTGAGAAATACACCCGTGATTTTGATCGCTTCGGCTTCTCTTGCCAGTCTCTCGTGGCGGAAATCGAGAGTTGTGGATCGGAGCTGGGCAAAAAGCGTGGTAATGGAATCCAAACACCTTACTTTGAGTATGAATACCGGTATGACATAGCAAAACTCATATCGGAGTTTCTTGTATTCCCCAACTCCTCTCTCTCGACACTCTTCTCTGCATTAGATATGCTAGCAGAATGTGCCAAAAGTGGCACGGGGCAAGACTCGTCATACCGAATCGCTCTTTCTCAACCGTGCCAATGGAAGGAAGGAGAGATAACATCCCACCACAACAGGTTAATAACGTGCCACCCTTCTAGGATTGCCCTCTTAGTTGCGCAAAGTTTCGGTTTATATGAACTTTGGTCACCATCAGATAAGACTCGTCCAAATGGCGACGGAATCGAAATCTACGACATGTTGGACCTCATTCTTCCGTCTTATCTAAACTACCAAAGTAGTTTTAGCGTCCGGGCTCCAGCTGACAGAATACTCAAAAGTTTTGTGTTCTGTCTTCGCAATGGTGCGTCACCAGAAGCACTGGCATATCACCCCGAAAACGAGGTTAATGTAAGATTACATAATGAAATACTACCGACTTACTGGCATCTACTGCTTTGGACCAGTGTACACGAATCGATATTTAGTGTTCCGCCAGAATCGGTCTACATGCTCTTCCTCCTATACGGCGCCAACCCGAACTTCTGGCTAAAGTTTGATGATTCCCATGATCAGGAAGAGTATCTTGGATTGGTGCTGGTGGCAGGGCTCTATGGACTAGAGCGGCGCCAGGTATTTTCTCCGATCTTTGTCTCAAACGGAACGAGCGTTATAGAATTTGCAAGAAAGAGGAATTGGCTAGTGTCTCTGAGGGACCTCGTCGGATTCTGGTTTCCTGCCAGTGCAGAAAAGATACAGGGATTAATCGACTTGAATGCGAATCGGAACGGTAGTCCAACTTCTGAAGATTTGAGTCAATTAGAGCAGGAGTATGGGTTTGGCCTACAATCTTGGAAACCCCTTGGCTGGAACATGCCCCAACCACTCTTTAGAAGCTGGAAAGGTACAACGAAGAGGCTATCGATAAATCGAACTCATAGGTCTGATTTGAGCCTCCCAACCTGGAATCAATTTCTCCCGATGCATGCTCGAATTGACGGGAATCCCATGGGTTGGGTCGAAATGCATGGTTGACTATAATGGGCCTTTCAGGAATGGGAGTAATTGGTAGTTGGAATAATCGTGTTTGCTCTCGTACCAGCAAAAATTGACTGGAAACAATGCCCAAGACACGAGTCAAGGAGATGGACGGAGAAGAAGGTATTACCGGTATATAATATGACAAATAAAGCATCCAATAAGCCAAGAAGGTGGTTGACGATTGGTACGATATAGCCATTGTGATCTTGTAGAACCTCGCATGGCTATGTGGTTGTTGATAGGGGGCGGGGTAAATAAGCGACAGCATGAAGCTCACTACAGCAGTGGATTTTGAGCAGAAGCCGAACTCTTGCACGAGGAGATGAAAACAAAATGTTCCAGAGCCATGGATGTAGCCAGCTCCCAAGTCAGATTTGATCATGCTACAATAAGTGAGCGCTTTCGTTTCGGAACTTTGGAAGAACAGACTGCCGGAATCTAGAGGGAGTGTGAGAGTCGTGTAGAGGAATCCAAGAGCTTCGAGAAGTGTTGGACGGAAGGAGAGAATGTTGATAGAAGTTAGTAATGGCAAGTAGAAATGGAAGCGACGTTCTAAGTGGCAACACTAATCCAATCTCTTCTCTCCTACCAAGTTACCAACTCACTAGATATCGTCCCGTCTTCTACCCCCTTACAACAAGACGTCCCGCTATCGTTAATTCCTATCTTCAACCACTATATGCATCCTGTTCGTTTCACAACCATCTCAAATTAGCAACTGCAATGTATGGTCTACCATTCCCCTAGATATAAAGGACAAAAGTGCCGCGGAGATGCTGGATGATTCCCATATACTCTTCCTCCAGTCTCCAGAAGATGAGTGGATGCTTCACCTATTACAAACGCACTAATCAAGACGCTTAACGTCCGTCTTACATTCACGAATGCAGATCACTCCGAAAGGACTCTAATCTTCCTAAAACGGAAGTTGATATTCACCTCAGCTTCTATCAAGGAACAGTCATCGACACTTCCAGCACTAAGTGGGTATATAATCGCCCCCTCCACCTACGTTCACCTCCCTCAGTCCTCCATACCCTGTCGAGAACCCAACTCCGTACTGTCTCGAGCGAGCCCCTTTCGCGAAAATCAACTTGGTTTTCACTTCCCACGTCTATTTTAGAATACAGCATCACCATCCTAAGTAGATCCCGTCCAGCCCGTCCGTACAAGGTGGCAAAAATCAAGGACCCCTCGTCCTTAGTTTGGCTAGGTTGAACGGCCGACTTGTATTGATTCGAAATAAAGACTGAGCTGATGACAGTGAAAATGAAAATGAAGACGAAATAAAACAATCAAAAATAGCACGGCAGGGAATGAAAACCAAACCCAAACTTCCACTACCCACTACACGCTCTCCCCTTCAGCACATCGACCACCCTCCTCTCACTCACAGCCTTCCCTCACCTCAAGCGAGAATAAAAAGCAATATTTCGTATGTATATATATATTAGGAATAATTCCAACCTCAGCTCAAGAAAGAGACAGACCCGCCCATAACTTAAAGACCTGATGGGCTTGGTTGGAAGGCGGCGTGTGGGTTGTGAGAAGAAGGTGAGAGGGGAGTGTGGTGTTTATATACCGCGGGCTGAGGGGATAAAAAGTATTGTACCTCGACCTCTACCTCTACCTTACCTAACCCTGAGTGAGGATTGAGAGTGATGGAGTGGGGGGTGGGAGAGGAAATGGGTGCTGTAAGAAACCGAGAAGAAGAGGGGGGGGGGGGGGGGGGAGAGTTCATTATGAGAAATTAAAAATGAAAGATCTCGGAGTGGATTTCTAATTCGATCCTCATGTGATGTGGCATTGTCTTGTTTTGTATCTATCTATCTTTCGATCCCTCGCGAGAGGACAGTACACAGATAGTCCAGGTGGAAGATCCTCTAGACCTCAAGCGATGCCCTTGCTTCATGGGCACGTACTCTACACCCAGCCCAGAATCCATCACATCCTAGACTCCTGATTCTGCCACAGCGCTCGAAGTCGAAGCTCGCTTCAGCGCGAGTACCCACAAGCAAACAGAGTTCCATTCCAAGTCATCCCAAAGTATCCATATTCCAACAATCACCCAACAGGCCTTCCTCCCAAACTCATATCAGACAGACCAAAGACAATCTCAAATCCTGGAGCAGAGCCAGCCGACCAAGCACCAAGCAAGTGAACAAAAATCCCACCTCAACGCCGCCAATTCTTGCCCACACTAAGGGACGAGTTAACGCCGCTCTAAACCAAACATGAGATATACTGCGAACAATAGAAGTACACGCCCCGCTCCTCTCCTCTCGAGTATGGTCTAGGATTCCAACAAAGGAAACACATATCCAGCTCACCCAGTGACCCGCCTAACCCACAACCCTGTGGGTTCAAAAACAGCATCCTTGTCCCTCCTCTTCCACGCCCTATGTAACCTCAATCCAATTTCATGTTCCTCTCTCCTAACATCCGACTCCTCCTCCCTCAACCTCTCCACTTTGATCTTCTCCTGCTCTCTCTTCCTCCTTACATCTTCCGTTAACAGCACGCTATCCTTCGGCATAAGTTCCGTCATCTGGCGAATCGAGCGCGTGATGTTATTCCGTCTATGCGCAAGATTCTCCAGTTGCGCTTGTAAAGAGGTAACGAGGTCGTGAGACTCGGCTTCGGCAGGGGACATGGGCAGGTTCTTTGCGATATTGGAGGAGCGCTTGTTGGGCGCCATGTGTGCGGGGACGGAGGACATGCTGATGAAGACTGGAGAGGAGGGGTTGACTGCCTTGCGCGTGACGGCGTTATTGGCTTTCGGAGACTCGCTGAGACGCGGCCGTTGGCGGTTGACGATAGCAGAGGGGTCAGGCATTGGGTGGTTTTCGAATGTGTCTGTCGAGGGGCGAGGGGTGCTGTGTGCGGTTGATGGGGCGTAAGTTGTTACGCTGAAGCGGGAGGAGGGTTGGATATATTCTGGTTCTGGCTCTTCGGTGATGGGTGTAGAAACGCTTTGGAGCTGCTCTCGGAAATTGCGTTCGATGTTCGCCATGGTTCCTTCGTCGCGCTCCCAACCACCAGGGACCTGTGGCTCGCTTGGCGATGATGCATTCCGTGCTAGGATTTTGGTTGCAGCTGATTGAGACACCACGACCGGATCTGGATTGACGGTGATGGGGGATTGCACTCGAGGACTGTTCTTCCCACTGTTATTTGTGAGGACGGTGCGGATGCTCGCGGTGGGGTAGGCTGGTGATGCAGGGCTTGTTTCACCATCGCCATTTCGGACGATTGTTACCGGGCTGCTCCCACCAGAAAAAGTCTCCGAGTGAGGCGAAGCAACGCGCTTGCTGCTCTTTCGGGGAATACTTATCGGAGGAATGTCGAGTTGATCATGCACAGGAGATACCAACGTGACGCGACCTGTTGCCCCTTTCCACTCTGGTCGTTCTGCCGGCGCTGCATGGTTGCTTTTCAGTCTCCGGACGCGATCTCCAAATGAGGTGTGCGCTTTGGGCGCGGTGGTGGTGATGCTTGATTCATTTCCAAGTACGAGACCAGTTTCCTTGTGGACGGAACGAAGGCCTGGTGGTGAAAATGTCCCTGGCTTCACTGACTGTGGCTTGCCCCGATCACTTGTCGTGATCTCGCCAGAATAAGGATCCCATCTTGGATCATGCGCAACCCTACCCCTGGGATTCTCCCCAACTTGCTTTCGACTCACCAGATTTGCTGCCGCCGCAGCAACCTGGTTGCGCTTCTCTCGTCGGAGAATAGGAATGTTACTTGAGGGAGGTTTTGAACTCGAAGCCGGACGACCGAGACCGAGGTGTGAAATGTCGGGCATCTCATCGATAGGAGAAACTCCTTCGTCTTCCTGTGATTGACTCCTACTTATAGTCAGCATCTATCCAAGACTAAACGCGAGGGGCAGACATGAGTAAGTAAAGGGGGAAGGCGGGATGGTGTTGACATAGAACCCGAACATCTACGTAAGAAATAGATGATTCGAGATAGTCTTTAGAGTGTTGTAGAGGTGGTGGGTTGTATAGCAGCTCAAGGGCGTGCTCGCGGTATATCCTTAGAAGGTTCGACATACCTATTCCTCTGAGGACGCAGTTCGGGGGAACTCTGCGGGGACACCTCCTCTTCTTCAGTGTATGAAGGAGTCTGGTATGGGTTTTGGTTCAGAGGGAACCGGGTATTGATTGGGTTGGGTGATGGTTGAGAGTAGATTGATGATGCTGGACGCAATCTGGAGTCTCGGTTTTCATGAGGCGGAACTGCTTCACTGTCTTATATTAGCTGGGTCCTATTAGTCCTTATGTATCTGCAACATGATATACAAGGGAAATCTGCCAGAATCCTGCTACGTGTTCTGGCAGCCGTTGTACTGGGAATACACTTGTAAATGTGGGGGAGGTACAAGGAACATCGTGGTTGTAGATTTCTGCAACATAGATTTCTGTACCCATGAAGCATGATGTGAATGTGCGCATGCCACCAAGAAATGCAGAATTGCGTCAAGATCTGCTAGATCTTGATCTTGAGGCGGGATGAAGCCATGCTGCACTACACATCTGCAGATATGTCTTGAATGCAGTCTGCATGCACCCGCATCCAAGCTTCACCCAGTCTGCCCCTCGGTTCTTGATGCGAATCACCCTTCTACATTTACCACTCCATGGATCAACCCTCAACACAACACGCTTCATGAATACACCCGGAATTGCAAACTGTAGCAGCACAAACATTTCCAGATCCTCAACCCAGCCCTCATACCCCACCTACCCCTCTCAAAAGACCCATCCAAAGAAAGCGCTCGTACTTACAAAGGCAACCTCGGCAATCCCTTAGGAGCCATCTCGTCTTCTCTCCTCGGTCGATCCGGCGCTCTATTATTGTGGTAATTCTGGTTTCCATATGATCCATCAGTCGCAGCTCGTCGATTTTGTCCCAGTAAGCCCAGATCATCCCCAACGCTCGCATATGATTTTTCCAGCACGGGCTCCTGTCCCTGCACGACTGGCTGCCGTGTCCCCCTGGGGTTGTTCAGCCTCTTCCACATGGTCGCTGGATTTCGATGCGATATCTGGTATGCGTGGGGTTAAGAGCGGGAATGTGAGTGAGCGCAGGCATAGGCATGCAGCAAGTATGTGTCTGACGTTCGCGGGGGTTTGAGGTTGTAAGCTTTTCGAGACGAGTGGCGTATGGAGGGCTGGTGGGATGGTGAGAGGTTGTCGTTGTAATCTTGGGTATTTGGGGAAGGGCGTGCGAGGTTTTGAGGGTGTGTTGGGAGTGTTGGGTGAGAAGTAGTCGTAGAGGATTGGAAGAGGATTGGGCAGAGGTTCGTGATATCGTTAGGTCGTGATTGTGGTCGTACTTTGCAGGTATAGTCGTAGGATTCCCGTCCGTTCAGTCAGTCAGTCAGCCCAGAGCAGTCAAGTTGAGACGAGGCTGTGCGTGTGCGTGTGCGCGTGCGCAAGGATTCCGGATCTGTGCGTGTGAATGGATGGCTGGACTTTGATCCTGCGATGCGACTCGGGTTATGATGTTGGCTGACTCGGTGCAATGCGAGGGAGGGAGAGGGAGAGGCCGAGGCAGAGATGGAATTGAAAGAAAGGAAGCAAGTCGCGGTTGTTGATTGAAGAGGTGTGTTTGTTGTTGGCAGTGCAATCAATCAATCAATTAATGGATTAATTGACCAGCAATATTCTGGTTGATTGCAAGTAAACAACGAGGGGTAGCCAGCCGGCGCGTTTCTGTTGGCTTTGCTGGGATCGTCAGGGTCCAATGGGCTGGCGGTGGTGGTTGTAGTGGTTTGGGCCAGTAGAATGACAGGACATGGAACCAGCAACCAGCAACGCGAGGTAGAGAAGGAGAAGAGAAGAAAAGGAAGAGGAGAAGGGGAGAGGGGGAGAAGAGAGTAGATAAAGGAGCGGATATTCTTGACTGGCAGAAACTGTTATACTTATAAATGAAAGTGCTCGGAATCGAAAACAGAGGAAACCGCGGTGTTTTCCCTTGAAGTAGCGACAGCCAATGCTTTTCTGGCGCGAAGGAACGGGAGTTGAATTGGAGGAGCTCGTTTCGTTTCAGGTCCCTCCGGCTACTTTTAGTCGTGCGGGGCGGGGCGGGGCGGGGTGGGATGGATCAGGGCCGTGAGATGAGCGGAGTGGAGTGGAGTGGGGTGGGGAGGGGAGACTGGGAATAGCTTCATTTGCTTTGATATGAAGGGGATGACCGGGTAAACTTCGTTTTGAGAAACAGCTTCTGCTTAATCCCGAGTAAATTAGCTTCCCCGCATTCCAGCCTTCTCCAGAAGACTGAAAAGAACATGAGTGAGGTCTTGGTGATCTGCCTATCAATTTCATAACACTTCATTACTTTATAAAGTTACCTACTTGACCTTGTACTGATTGACCTTGTGATGATTGACTTGCGTTTATCTTTATCCATGTAGACCAAATTATTCGCGTGTTTAGAATCCATAATCTACTCGCAGTCAGGACACCTCGCTCAACCCCAACGACGGTAGGAGCAGTGAAAGCCGGAGAAACTTCGATCCGTCGGACGATGATGAAGCATCTCTCGTGTCGTCTCACCACAGTCACCCGTTGCGAGATATTTTTGGACGTGCTGTACATTTTGCAACCCGGATCAAGCAGAATGCATGTTTAGTCTTCCCTCCCACTGACACGCATGTTGTCACGAACAAGCGAGGAGGGAGCCTTACTTTTGTTTACATTCTGAATACAGTTCATTCTACGCGCCACGAGGGAATTGATCCTGCACTAGCTACAAGTTAAATAAGTGGATGGCAGGTGGAAGTGAGAGCTTAACTACCTCTAGAAAGCACACTAGTGGTCTTCATTTCCCAATGAACGAATTCAACAGTCATGACACCAGACACCTCCGCCTGGCATAACGTCAGTCTATCGTAACAAGAAATTTTTTAATCCACTGACCCCGTTTCAATTCACAGGCCTTAGTTCTTAACTCATTCTCAATCCTGTCATGACGGATGGACATGATAATTAATTGTTCCTCAATTCGTGGAGCTCGGATAATTTCCCAGAGGGCCTCGCTACAGCGTCTTCCAGGTGAGTGCGGGGTAAATAATGTCTGAAGCGAGGTCTCGATTAACAGAACAGGGCATAGAAACAACAATTCATAGCTAATCAATAAACGAGTGTCGCTTCATATCACACGAATTGCTATTGAATAAATCCATTAGGAAACAATACCTCCCAGACCTCGAGAAATGTATTTCTACCCTAAATAAAAGCAAACCACGTACATATCCTCCAAACCCCTAACCTCCTCTCCTTCCCTCCCTCCCATCCCCTTCCCCACCACAACTCACTGCAAAAACAACCCCTTCCCAGGCGGATCCGTCCTAATCTGATCCCACTGAATCTCCTGCAGCAGCTCATTCCCCGGATAATCATCAACATCCAGATCCAGATACCCATTCGGAGCCCACTTCCTCGGCGAGAGGAAAAGCGATTTGCCATTCATGGACGGATCGGCTAGGATACGCAAGAGACAGCGTCCTGCGTCTTCAACATCCGCGAAGTCGACGCCCGAGGCAGAGACGGCGTTGAAGGATTCTTGAGAGAGGATAGATGTGCGGACGTACCTATTTAGGAGCGTTAGACTGGACTGACAAGATTTGAGAGTGTTGATGACAACTGTGGTGCTGACCAGATGACGGGAATAAAGGAAGGGAATTCAACTCACCAAGGCGAAATCACATTAACACGACTCCCATAATAGAAAGCCGTCCTGCGTAAACTGTGCATGATACCCCTCACAGCCCACTTCGTACACGGATACACCGGTCCCCTCAGACAATCCAGGAACGCAGCTCCGGAGCCGATGAGCACTAAGCATGTGTCTTCCTGTGCTGGGGAGGGCGTCTGGCCGTTCTGCTTGATAAAGTAGTGCGTTGCTAGTTTGGTCGTGTAGAGCGCGCCTTTGAGGTTCACCTCTATGGCCTTTAGGTTGGGCTCAGTGGGCTCATTGTCGTTACCTGTGGTTTTGCTGTTAGGAAATGGGTTCTGAGGACAGCGCGCGTTGGGGGAAGTTGGGATGCATACCAGCGAAAGTGAAGATCTCATCTTGAGGACAAATCCCTGCGTTCGCGACAACGTAATCGATTTTCCCCGTGAAAGATGCGGCGGTCTTGAAGAGTTCGACCTGGTCTTCCCATTTCGAAACGTCGCACTTGACGAATTTCGCCCTGTGGTCTGTTTAGACAAAATGACCTTGACAGGGACTCAGGTGTAGAAAAAGAAAACACTTACTGGCCGATTTCATTTGCTAGTTTGGTTCCACCTGTAACGTCCATGTCTCCGATACAGACATTTACTCTGTATTAAGTTAATATTCTATATCGATAGACTTTCGGTGAGGAGGTATGGAACGACTGACCCTGCTGCAGCGATGGCTTTGACATATGCTTGGCCAATTCCATTCGCACCTAAAAGATACATTAGCTCGGCTTTTTTTCTAGCGGGAAGGTCACAGTACTTACCTCCAGTAACAATCGCCGTCTTGCCTTTAAGCTTCGAAACATCGACTTGTTTCCCACAATCAACAGGAGCCGAACAAGTGTATCCCTCCATCTCGGCTCGCATCACTTGATTCAATTGATCAAAAATGTATAGGGAAATGAAAAGTTTTGCGAGCGTGAGAAGAATATACTGTGGATAATAACTTGAGAGCTTTCCGATAAAACTCGAGGCATTTGGGCCGTATTTATACCTGCCCTTCAACTCACCTTACCGTCATCGTTTTTCTTCTGTGTTGTTCCATAAGCGAGATATGCAGCTTGCTTATCCCTTTAGACTGTTTCTGTATTAGTATCCCTCAGCTGCCATTCCATACATGTCCTGAACGTCCTGTAAGCGAGCCCTGGGACTCGATCGCTAAGCCCAAAGGCTTGTAGATCAGCTATCAAAACCGTACGCTAAAGCTCCCTGGGCCAGACCTGCATGTGGCAGGTAAAGAGATACAATCGCTCCGTTTTCTTGTCTCAGGGGCGAAAGCTACAACGATACTCTTAATACTCCACCATTTGCCGACGGTGCTCCGCGGACTGGGAGACGAGTGCGGGCGTGGGGGAACGTGCTGACACTCTGACAAGCTACCCAGCTCCTCACTCGCATTCGTGTGTGCCGCGACGGGGATTTCCAGCGGTACAGTCACCATCTCTCATCGATCCCCATCCAATCCCCACCTTTTTCCAATGCATAACCATCTATTTCAACGCGCAAAAATATCACATATGATCTCATCTCACATCGAATATCCAAGAGATACAGAGATGAATGAGCCCGGCAATTACCCTCCCCTCCCCAATGAATACGTCGCTATCTTCACTCACAGGACGGGGCGGGGCTCGAAAAGAATCTCAGCATCAATGAAAGCTGCAGCTGATCCTGACCCGTCAATACTAGAAGCTTCTCTTTCTCGATGAATATTCATTAATAGATCTGACGTCCATGATGAGCCAGATAAACGATACCGATCTCAGGAAGAGCTGCATGACACTTTCGGACCAAATAGCGCCGTCGAAACATTAGTAAAGATGGCTTCAACAGTCCCCTATTCCCAGCCATCTGGTCCCAGTTTCCTGAAAACATCAGAATATTGCTAGAAGCTGGTACATATCCCAATGGCATCGATACCGCCTCACTAGGATCATATCAAGCGCCACTGGAAAGTGAACACTGCGGCTCTGTATCTTTTCCTCGTTGAGGGTGGTGAAGAAGAATAGAAACATATCAAGAATGGGTGGGGATATTCAGCGACCGATTTGGCGCCAAATACTGAGATTGAGGATGATGTTCAAGATGAAGAGGAATTTGCGGAAGTGGTGCTAAGAGAATGAGAGAGGGTGAGAGCTAAGAAGCGAGAAATGGATGAGTGGTGGGATGAGAGGTTGGCTGTGGAATGGAGAAGACAACAGTGATACAATAACAGAGAACCATCCGAGATTGAAGAGGAGCTGGAATCATCCCATACCGGGAGTCGAGGCAGAGAGAATGATCGTTTTCGTGGAGGTGGATGTGGCGAATATAGCTGCAGAATGCCATATCGGATCCAAGAGTTTCCTTACTACCCAAGAGCAGTAACGTGAACTCCACAGCACGACGCCACGTCACCTCACAAATATCAAGAGCTTGCCTGAGCTGCCAATCGATAGAGGTTGTCTTTCGATCGTACGTTTTGTATTATGCTTGAAACAGCTCGTTTGCTAGCCTACCCCCTCCTGTCAGCTAAAAGCCTCAACCCGCTGCAGCCAAGCGAGAGGAATCCCGAACCAGAAATTTTGCTGGCATCGTTAGTATTCTAGCCTCAGTGCCATGTCGGAACGCTGGCGCCACTCTGCTTTGATGGATGGTTGGGTTGTCGAATGCTTAGAAGAGGGGTGTTGACTTTCTCGCATGAAAGCAGGTGCATGTCATCTTTCAATCTCCTGAGATTGAGTGTTGACTTGAACTTCAGAAGTTGCAAATTTCGTATCGTCTCTTCAACTTCTGCTCGTCTTGCTCTTACACGGTAAACCTGTTCAGTTTCACGATCAGCATGTTTTTCGATTGGCGCCAGGCCCTGTCAATATTTATTCTGCTCCCTCCGACACTTGCAGAGGCAGCCCCCTCTTCTCAACCTTTCAATATATTAAGCCGTGGTTATCGTTGGAGGAGGCACAGCTGGCGGAAAATTAGGTGATGAATCGCTGATCATCAATCGCCCGTCACTTTCTGACTTGAGGTAATTTGGCTCGATTGCTTACAAAATCAGCTTCCCGTCTCCACTCGCAAGGAGATTCTTCACCCCGCCAAATCATCGTACTTCGTATAAAGATAGTTTAAATCCGTCCCCCCAACCTTTTTTTTTTCCAGGGTGGCGTGGACTCGTGACAATTTAGTCTCAAGGAAATGGTGGGGTGCAATCCACATCACCTGATACTCAAGGCTAATAATACCATTCGGTACTAGGAAAACAAGAGAAGAAACGTTGATTTTAAAGAGGTAGAAGAGTTGTTGTATTAACTAGGAATATAAAGGCTACCCCTAAGAGTAAGAGCTCTAAGAGCTGGTCCGTGCGTTAACTAATCCTTTTACGTACAGCCTTATTATAAGTCTCCTTATAATAAGTCTCGCTTACGAGACTTTCTTAATCTAATTTAAAGAATATATAAACTAAGTATAACGACAGGTATGCTTCGGCTAGGTCAGGGGTCCGGAACAGGTCCGAGTCCCCTCCGACTCCTTATATATATGTCTCCCTCTTGTACAGTAGCTCTGTAGTTTTTGTATTCTAAGTATTAAGTCTATCTTCACGTCCAAGGTTCTTGCGTCGTTACACTAAGCTTAATTAGCTTTATTGTGGAGGGGAAAACACTAAGTACATAACAAGAGGGTAGTAAAGCAAGTGCCGGAGGGTAAACGTAAGAAATACTCATTTAACGAATACTAAAGATATTATATATTTAAGGAACATAATTTATTAAGGAAGAGGAAGGTATAGTTTAAATAAAAAGGAAAAGTTATAATAATAAAAATCGTTATTATTATTAAAAGATATTGCCCTAAAGGCTATCTTAAATACAGTAAGAAGCAGCTTAATCACGTGACAAATGGACCTCTGAGGTCAGCCCCGCTACAATATGTTATTTATAAACTAATAAGCAAACTGAACGGTAAAACTAAGTTTTAAAATTTATTTAAAAATATATTATAATTATTACTAAAATAAATAAGCTTTTAAGTTAATTTTAACGGAATTCATATATAATAATTCGATATATATATTTATTAACTTAATACTTTTTTAGATATTATATAAGTTTAAATTAAAGCTTAATTCGAACGTTAAAAATAATATTTAAGAAAAAAGAGCACTTATTATAATTTAAAAAAATAAGACTTTTATAATAAGAAAAAGAAGTACTTACGAAGAAACTTCGAATTACTTTCGAATCTTATAAGAAATTCTACGATATTAAATATAAAAAGATTAAATTGTAAATTAAAAATATAATATTATTAATTATAAATCACTTTTAATAATTAAAGCCTTCTCGAAAGCGTATTAATAAATTTCTAAGACTTTTTAAAATTAAGAAGATCATTTATAATTACGATTAAGTATATTAACTCGAACTACTTTTAGTTTATTATATTTACGATTCTTTTTATATATTACTTTTAAAATTATAATAAGAATAGAAAGAAATTAAAATTAAACCGGAAGCAATTCAAGTTTAAGAGTAGGAAGAGTTCGAAGTTAGGTTTATTTAAGCTTATAAAAATATTAAATAAAGTCGCTTATATTTAATCCGTTAAAAAGATTATTATATTATAAATAATACTTAAAAGCTTATAAATCATCTTATATACGCTAAAAATACGTTGTAAGAATACTTAAAGAATATATTAAGAAAAAGGAAATTAAAATTACAACGAAAATCACGAAAATAAAAAAATTAAAAGCAAAAGTTTTGATAAGCTCTGAAAGACGCCAGAAGCAAAATAAAAGAAGCTTAAAAGTATAAATAATAATATAATAAAAAAGCCCGAAAGCGCTATTTATAACTCGAAGCTACTGCTAGAAAAGCGGAAGTAGCGGGCTTAAAGATCTTCTTTTATATCCTTATTTTTATTTTTATTTTTATTCTTTTTAACTTCGCTCTCGGGGGATTATCGAAGTTAATATAAAGGAAATATAAAAGTATATTAATATTTATAAGAATACGACGTAATAATTCCGTAAAGAAGTCGTTAATTCGGTTTTGCGTAGCGAAAAGCTAATAGAGGAAGTCGTCAATAATAATAGCAATACTAGCGGCAGGAGTGGCGGCGGCAAGGCGAAGAGTAACAAAAGCGGGATAGAAAAGAAACGAAGCGTTACCGCCGGCAAACCGGGCGGCTTAAGCAAATCGGTTTACCGCGGTTATTACGGTAATAATTAAGTTCCGAACCTCGTCGGCCGAGGTAATACCGGCGGCGAAGTTATCTTAAGTTATAAATAGCTTTAAAATAAAATCGTATATTTTCTCAAAAAGCTATCGAAATTAATATAAATACTTTAATATTTATTTATAACGAAAAGATATCGGAATACTTATAGCAATATACCGGGACTTCTAATTGCGGCAGCGATTATATTTAATATTATTAGCTTTTAAAAAAGCATAAACGTGATTTATTACGCTATTAGCGAAGTAGCGGGCGCAGCAGCAGCAAATCGAAGCTATATTAATAGCAAGTCGGATATATAATTATCGTATAGAATTAGTTATATACCGAGTCATATAGTTTGTAACTATAAGTCTTGTTTTTATATAATATAATATAATATAATATAATATAATATAATATAATATAATATAATATAATATAATATAATATAATATAATATAATATAATATAAGGAAAATAAAAGGATAACGAAGTCAAATCGAAAAAGAAGATAATAATATTAATTAAAGATTGAATTTATTAAAAGCCAGAATATAAATAACTTACGGCAGAACTCGCCACACCGCTTAACTACGCGAATTACTACTAATATGAACCCGTTTACATTCCGATTCAAGTCCGTAATATTTTTATTTACTTTACGAGTAGATTATTCTTAATTTAAAAGAGTTAAGCTCGATTTAAGTCCACATGTATTTCGATCTACGTTCGCTATATTATATTGCTATTATATTATCTCGTATCGTAAGGATAAGGTTTTAAGAAAAGGGGTAATATCAGGAATGAAATCTAATATAAAAGGAGTCGGGGGTTCTACGGAAGGTTTGCAGGCTTAGCACAGATCACGTATTAAGATCTTTATTTATTTACTTCGAAGGGAAGTAAAGAGGATTTAGAAAGATAGAGATCAGTTTGAATTACAGTTGATATACCCTGAACGTTTCGAATAGTAATTCCCTATCATTTTGAACCTCATAGTATTTAAGCTTGAAGTCAAGTGACTTTATATTTTCACTTGCGTCAAGTGGAGCTACGTAAACGAAGTTAACGAGGAAAAGCGAAATGTCACGCACATTAACCGACCTATCACCTGCAAGCGTCCGACCTTTATCGTGGGGTGCCATGTAGTTCGTGACTGTATGCCTTTGAGAAAACGAGGACTTTTTCCCTCTCATTTTGACGACAATCTACGGTCACATCCTGCCATATCATCTGCTTTGAGACCAACACATTATTTCTCGGTAGATCTTAACAACCCTGCTCCCTCAGCATTATTGTTATTATGTCCAGGTCGATTCCCCCGAAGCTGCTCGAATCCAGCATCAGAGATGGCTCTACACACAATGGTGTTTTCCCGACAGCCTCATCACCATCACCTCAACTTTGTGGTCGGTGCTCATCGATAGATTTCTGGCAAATTTCTAGGAGTAGGCCTAAGAACAACGGAGAAGGTGAAATCATCATGGACCTCGACTCGAACGCGGGACTTCGGTTCTTCTACAGAGCCTAGAAAGTGATGATTAGGATGCACCGTCAAGACTATATGTCCCCTAGAATTTACAAACCAGATGGAAATTGTGCAGGAGGGAGCCCATTCACCTTCAAACAACGCTAGCATCGCACGCCTGACCCTAGGGCAACAGTGCCGCCGCCCTAGCCAAGTCGAATTTCTTTGAGCAGAAGTTCTCCTGAGTCTGCCAATTGCTGCACGTCCATTGGCACCTCGTTAAGATCGAGCAAGCCAACTCTTTCCCAGCAAACCTCCTTTTCTTGTAATAACAATACGGTTGAATAATACATGTATACAGCCAGGTAGGTAGAACCAGAATCGTATAAGGCTGGACGGCCCCTCCATGCTCGTTCAACCGAGCGCAATTTCAACCCCAACTTACAATACCATAGACGGAAACAGCCTCCTCCGCGGTCAATGCGCCACGATATGAGAAAAGTAGGTACGGTCAAGATGATAAAACGCGAAACATCAGTGGTATCAAAGTTTAGCCCTAGTCCAAGATCTGACCAAGGCATGCGAGATCCGTCTTTGAGCTCAATGCTTGCCTTTGTTTTGGGGTTGCTGATTCCTTCTCCGTGAAATCTCTCTATCTCCGAATCGAAAGCAGCTGCGCCAAGCCAACCAACCCATGACCATGACGGAAATCCCTCTCGGCGCAACATACACCTATTCTCCCAGAGCAGACAGTGGCAGAAGCTGTTCAGAGAATCTACCTGCTCTCCACTGAACGGTATACCCCAGAGATGGCTGATAGAAGGATTGATTGCCATGAAAGCCTTGAGTATACCGTGAAAGGCATTGAAGATATCATTTGGCTTTGTCAGTTCTCTTTTCGAATATTCTTCGATATACTGCAAAAGTGTAGGCAAAGACCCATTTCCTCGCCAGTGTGCCATTGGTTGCACACCTGAAAGACCGGATTTGGGTTTCCAAATTGAACTCGATCCAGGATATGTTCGTAAACTTAGTTCGAGTTTTTGGGGATGTCGAAACATTTCAGAGGCCCAGAACTCGTTGCAGGCGAATAGCACCTGTTCGTCTGTGAAAAAGAGTCGCCGGGACGACAGCAAGTGCTCTTGAAATGTCCATCCTCGAGTTTGCCACTTTGACGAGTTAGGCTCCACCCAGGGAAAGAGACGAAATGTTACCAAAGGCAAATGCCCGACTGTGACTCGAGCTTGAACGATAGTTCGTGGTGTGCTGACTCCGGGAAGACCAGAATCTGGACTACTCCCAGCACAAGCAATAATTGTGGCTTGAGCTTGACGGTATATAAGATCCATTTGCTGAACTTGAGCTAGAAGGTCGGAGTTCTCGTCCTGTTTAATGCAGTACTTGTCTACCCAGAGATAACGGTAACCCATCGATGTGGTGACTGTAATGGAGTCCCGAATCGTCCTGGGTAGGGCTGGTATGTCATTGCCATTCACTGTCTCGTGAGATGAACCAGCCACTCCCCACACATAGCTCAAGGCAATGTACTTGCAGTCTTTCGGTGCGAGGATTACTTTGCGGGTTTGGCAGTCGATGACTCGGATTGGGGTCGTGAATTGCGACAGGTGGGATCCCCTGCATTGCGGAAGGGAGTGGGACGTTTGACAGGAAGCAATCCAGTCCCGCAAGATGCCGAAATCCACAAGACTACCTGCAAAACGCACTGTTCCTTTCGAAAACACGTTGTCCGCAGCTATTCCAAAGCCCATTTCTCTCATTCCGCTAGGATAACCAAGATTGCGAGCTTCCCACGTTCCGAAGCGAAAGATTTGTGCTGATCCATCAGTTTGCCATGTGTCATGGCTTTGTACGACACTAAATCCCGCAGAATCGTGGGTGTTCCACGAACTAGAGTCTGCTTGCTTATCGCTACTGTGCGATGAATCCGGATAGATAGCTCTCAGCATGAAACAACACATCTTACATTTGGTTCCAGTAAATTTGAACCGCCAGCTCAACTCTTCACTGCTTTTACGAGTTATAACTCGGATTGGGCATCCATTGAATGAAGAGGCTCCCTTCAAGGGGAGCCCTTTGCCTTCGAATGCAGATGGCATGTCTACATCTGTGCAAGACTGGCACAAATGCTCTGAACTGGTCTTATAGAAGCGGGAAAACTGAATTGTCTAAGTTATGTCGATTTTGAACTCCTCCGTGGTAGAGAATCACTACATACCTTGGAGTGGCACAGACTGCGCAGTGAAGTTGTCCTGCTTGCCTCGGGCTCATCGGTGCCATTGCCATCCTTAGCGACTTCCTTCTGTCCCTCAATAAATGACATTGAACGTGTTGCTTCGAATCAGGCTGGGGCGATCTCAGAATAGAAATCAAAGGGAGCAGGCAGCCACTTTGCAAAAATGAGCTGACTTGACACCACACGCTCGCTTAGCACCCATGCTGTAGTGTTAGTCAGGATGATTCCAACAACCTTGTCCACAATGACTCCAATGACAGCTTGCTTCCCAATCGTTCGCCTTCTACGGTAAAGAAGTCCACTAATGTCGGTTCAAGAAGCTCCTGAAGCGTCCAACCTCGCGTGAACAATCGACTTTTCCTGAAGGTCGCCTCCCCACGAAAGAGGCATTGCTGAGGCATTTCTTTGCCGTCTTCTTTGCCGTCAGGTGTACACCTGAGATTTGAAGATTTTGAGCTCGAATCAACTTTTAACTCCTGGAACTGAACGAGTATAAATCAAGCCTCCTAGTTGCTTCATATAATGGTAATATATTAGGGCTTGATTCATGGGCTTGATGAAGAGTTCATGAAGACCGGAGGATATATTCCGCGTCACGTGTAAGACGTATGAGGCTGAAAGTTCGTGTGCGGCCATATTAGCTACCCCGCTATTCGACTTAATATCACGAACTATTCAACAATGCTCTAATTCGATTAATCAGCTATTGTTCTGATGAATCTAGAATAGTTTCCTAATCTTTTAACCTAGGTCTGAAGTGATTTGATAAATATTTGAAGTTTTAAGAAGTTTTTGGAAGTTTAGTCTCGAGATATGGAAAACTAGTGTTACGGCGCGAGATGTGACTATTTCGCGTCGTCACCTGACTGCCGCCTTACTTCAAATCTTGTCTTATGCGGGTCAGAAAGTCCAGGTCAATTTGCCAATAACTCGATCTATGTCAAGAACGTTATGGCTACGACGCGTGCTTTGACTATGAAGGAGAAGAGTCGGGTCTGTTTCTCTCACATTCAAAAGAGAGTTCCTCGCCCAGTTCAATGAAGGGGCCGAAGTGAGTCGCTTATACCTTTAGCTTGGATCTCATGAGAAAGGGGGTCGGGCTGAGGTAGATGTATAGCTAGGATTTGTGGGTGTGATTCGAAAGGGAGCGGAGCTGACCGAAGCTATGAATGAAAATTGTTTGGATTTCTCATGGTTTCGTCTTGCGATGTTTACCTCTGTACGCTCCGTGTCAAATTCTTGGAAATATTCCCAATATTCTAGAACCAATAGAACAGCTGCTCTAGTCGTTGGTCGTGAACGCAAATTGGGTTTTCGCTCGCATGTCACTTTTACTGTTTAACCAAGTTAAATATTCGGTACTGCTTTCCAAGTCATTGGGCAGGATAAGCGAAGGACGATTCGGAGCCCTTCGAATAGCTGGTGCCACACGATTTCCAGGTGGGAGCAAGTTCTCCTGCCCCACTATTCTAGCAAGCTGCGATTTTTGCTGCCACCCCTCTTTGCAGTCGCACTTTTGCCTCCCACTAACAAGCTACTATTTTGCAGCCACAGAATTAGACGTAAAGCCAGACTCAGTTGTAAAGGCGGGAATTGACGTATTCTGATCGTTAGAAGTGTTTCTGGCCCAAAATGAAGGTCGTGATATTGGGGGTTTGAAAGCTGTGCTAGAGTCTGCAGGGTCGCTTGCCTGTGATTTGGAATATTATCAGGTGATAGTAGCCGGGTCCGTGCAGGGTTCCAACTTGGAATGCTGACCCTGGTTCCAGCCTTTGTACTCCACTTTCGACCACCCTATGCTAGCAGCGGGTGGCTCAGAAGCCAGAAATTGAGCATATTTAACCACTAAGCTTCCATAATTATACTCTAATTGTCGCTCACACATTGCCGCAGGCAAGATATAACTTTTAGCCTTCATGCTTAATAGCCACTTGCATGTTATAAAAGATAAATAGCCATTCCACACTTAAGTTATATTATTGCATGCTCACTACTGCTAGATAATAAATAACTCAGACCGCGCTTTTAATTCTATCAAACTAACGGACGGTTACCAAGACATTTCTATCCTCGTTGAATAAGGTCGGATTTTCCCGTTGATACTTTGCAAAGGCTGCCGCTCGATACTTACTTTTTGAGTAGTTGTAACTGAAGCAGAAATTTAATATTTTAATTCCTCTATTAACTTTTATATTAAGATAAAGATATTAGATTTCAAATCTATAAAAAAAGAAAGATTAAAGCGGCTAAAGTGCTATTTAAAAAGTAAGCCTTAAAAACATGCGAACTCTTAAGTCCTATCCGAAAACGCTAGTAAGACTTTATTATTAGTCTCTTTATTAAACTAATAACTTATTAATAAGCTTGTTTTTATTGCGGAAAATTGCTAAATACGGCAGACTAATGATAACTTGTCCGCGGACGCATTACATCTATTAGCTTTTAAAAATATTCGCTAATAAATTAAATAAAATCGGAGTCGGTCGGTCAAAGCTACCTCTTCGAGTCCAAGTAAATAATTAAAATATTAAATTATATTCTTTAGCGAGGCTTTATTTAGCATCTTTTAAGAGATTATTATTATGTTGATTAAAATCGTATTAGCAATAACCCCTAAAACTTTCAAGTTTATTTATATATTTTTCTTCGTAACCGTAAAATAATCGTAAGCTTGATTAAAGTAGAAGATTCTTTACTTAAGGATTCCGGGAATTTATATAGTAGTGTACTTTAAAGTACTTATTTCCAGAGATCGGAAACGATAGTATACGTGTAAAGCGACTGGTACCGCGAAGCGGACGATCTTGCTATATTATTACTTACGGAAATAATCTTTTTATTAATCGACTGTGGTTTTAATAAACTAATTTTTTATATTATATCTTAAATCTCGAAAAGTAATTAAGGAAAGAAAGCAAATGTGCGAAGCGTTACTTATAATAGTATAACTGGGGTTTGCTTTTAGATGCTATTTAAATTTGCAGCTTCATCTCGGGCTTTAATAATATCCTTGAGCAGCGTGTCAAAGGAATAGACTAGACTAGAATACCACGTGATATTCTATTCTAGTCATATATATCTTATCTTATTCTATTCTAGTTAACTATTATTGACTAATTATTAGTATGGAAGTGGCAGACCAAATAGAGGCCCTCGCTTAATTTAAGGTTCGGGAAGTATCGCAACTTTACCTGATCTAGTAAAGCTTAGAGCCTAAAGCTTATCAAGCGAAGTCGACGATAAGGAACCTTCGAGAATCTACTTATAAAATCTCACTTCTTCTAATAATTATTAATTATTAAAGCGATTACTTACTAATATATTCGGTTAAATACTAATATATAAGAATATCAAGGTTTAATAAAATATATAAATATAGAAGATAATCTCTTTTATATTAAAGAAAAGGATTAGTTAGTTAGTTAGTTAATTAGTTTATAATAACTTTTTCTTGACATTTAAAGTTAAAATTATATCTGAAATATAACTAAGTGAATAGTTAGTCTATTCTACTTGAAAATTTCTTAGTTATATTCTATTCTATTCTAGTTAACTAATTAGAATATTAGTTAACTAACTTGACTTACTCTTTGACACGCTGGTTATAACTGTGAATCCTCGTCCGAAAAGCGTTACTTTGCGGGTCTGTATTATTTAAAAGCTTTCGTAAAGTATCCGAAAGAAGCCGTAAGAACTTTAATACCGCATTGCCTTTCTTATAATAAAGTTTAAACTATCCGCGAATAGCTTCGCCGATTTAATATAACGTAATATAATAATCACACTTAATTATTATATTATTAACGTTTAGCGGAACCGTAGACGTAAATACAAACCGAAAACCGAAGGGAATTGCTTATAAAAGAGCCGGTAAAACCAAAAGAAGGTTATTAGAAGAAGGAGGAGTAATTAACGGTATAATAAGCGGCGGAAAGTGGTTTTCAACCGGAAAGCAAGCGGAAGAGGCTTTTCTACGGCCGGTAAAAGAAGAGGAAGAGGAGGGTTGTCCGCAAGCGCTCGAGCGGCTTCGATTTCAGCGCGCGTTTGACGACGACGTTTTATAAGACGCGGATTATCCGTAAGAGCCGCAATAGAGCCGCTACGGGTCTGTCGAGGTGCATTAAGGTCGATTTTTTCAAGAGGTAGCCGTACACCGGGTTTTAACTAAAAGCTAAATCAGTTATAGCTAAAGAGCACTTATTACGGACGTACCTTATGCCTTATACACGTCTTATATCGAGCATTAAGGTAATTTAGTAAAAAATCACTTGCGGGCCGCCTCTACTTATAAGGAAAATACTATTAAAAAGAAAAATAGTTTATTTTATAAGTTTATTTACTAAAAAGAAAACGCGTTAATTCGCGTCGAAAGTATTCACAGGTATGTTGCGGCCACTTACGGGTATTTACGGGCTATAAGCCGAGGATTTTAGTATTCCTACGGGTAACTCGTGCGGGCGGCTGCGACTAATTAGGAGTCTTCACGTGACCCACATTTTTAAAAAGGGATCCACAAATCGCTTAATATCATATAAATATTAATACTTAATTATTAGTAATTATAATGACTAATATATTACCTTAGTATTATACGAGATAACGCCTCTTCGAATAATACTTTAATCGAAGCTCTTATAAAATATTTTGAAAAAGAAGGCTTACGATTTCAAGGAGATATTATAAAAGGTATTATAAAAGGTATTATAAAAGGTATTATAAAAGAGGATTATGATTCCTCTCATATTAACGATATATATACAAAAGAAAACGATTCGGAAGAATAAAATATAAGTAAGTTAATCTAAATATAACTTATTAATAATAATATATTAATCTTTTATAGATTATTTTATATAGCGAAAAGTGCAGAAGATTATAATTGGTTTGAAATATAATTAAGAAAATCGACGTGCTTTAAATAATTAAATTAAAGCCATTGAAATTTCAAATGCTCGATTTCCTTAACTCGGTAAGTAATCACTTAATAATTTTCGAAGATATTATTAATTAATAATTTATTTTTAAATCAAAAAACACGATGATCTTCTTGAAATTATAGTTTATTTTCAAGAAAAAAGGATCTCTCGTGAATTAAATTAACTTCTTTATTAATATTAATATAATTAGTATTAATTACTTAATTTCTAGAGAAATCCTTTGGAATATTAAAGAGCTAATAGAGATAAATATAAAATATTATCTTTAATAGCTCAAAAATATCTTCAGATTCCCGCTAGCTCTGCTAGTAGCGAACGATTCTTTTCTTAAGGAGCTCTTATTATATCTAAAACGAGAAATAGATTATTAAAAGAGACTTTTAAGAAGATAATTTGCTTTAAAAGCTAGGGAGTTATACCTATTGAAGAAGATATAGAATTAGTAAAGGCTAAATTATTAAAAAAAAAAGAAGGGGAAAAGTTAATAGATAACGAAGATAATTCATTTAGTATATAGTTAGCTTATACTTATACTTTCAGTTAAATATATAATAATAATTATTTTTTATATATTTCTTTTATATTATAGATTACTAAATCATATAATAAATTATTTAAGTTATTTAACTAATAATTGAATAAATAATCTAATTTATTCAAGTCAAATTCAAAATCGTTATTCTAGTCTATTTAATTACTAATCAGATTTAGTTGATTAATAATTGAATAACTTGAATAATTTGTCAAAACGCTGCTCAGGATTGAGATCTGCTAAGTAGCTGAGAAGCTTCGTCTAAGCTGCTGGCATTATACCCTACAATAGCTACTTGTTTTAATTAGCTAAGTCTTGGTCTTGAGCGCTCTTATTAGAGAACTAAAACAATCTCGCACGATCCGGCGAAATGCTGAAAAGACTATAGATGTGGACAGGCTGGTTCGTTGCAATTAGCAGAGGCAAGACTGTAAAGAGTAACCTATTTGCGATCTCTGAGGATTGTATCTGAGGATATATTAGCCGTCAAATCGCTAGGGGCCCCCGGAAGAAGGATTTGCTGGAAGCTGGGCTGCAACTGCAACCCAAGGGATATATTTCTGTTCCTTTGCCCAAGCTCTTGACCGTTTATCCATCAGATCGCACTGTATGCTGTGATGAACAACGAATTTGGTGATTATTAATTCTCCGGCCGATCTATGTTCAATCCCAAATTTGAAAGAATGATCGAAATGGTATGCTGGGTCCTCGAAGGCGTATTTCACTGCATTGTTGATTTTCAACTTGTGTCTGTAAGATTCAAACGCCATTTAGCAAGAACATGTCAGAGGGATAAACTTATGCCAACTACTTACGGTCGAATTGCTTCTGCATCTGTCAGCTTAATTTCAACCGACATATCAGCAGATCCAATTTCGAGTCTCTCGATATTTCTCATGAACAATAAACCGTTCTTCCCGAACTCCGATGCAAAGCTTCGAAGGACATCCAGTACTTCGGAAGCTGTTGTTTCCCAGTCTGAAATCTCACTCTTGGCTACCTGTGCTTGGGTACGGAGCGGAATTCGGATGATGGTCCCGTCCAGTTCCCGATCAAAATGCTTCATAACAGTTTGAAAGGCAGACATATGCTTTTGGATTTTAATATTCCCGGAATACTTCACGAAGTCATAAACAGGGCCTCCGAGAGACCATGCATAATGTGGATCAAGGATGAGTAATTGGTTCCTTGACACTATCGAGGGTGAGTCTGTCCAGTTGTACTGTACACCTGCACGATCAGTAAGTTTTGCTTGGCGCTTCGACAATGCACCTACAGAATTAAAACCTCGTCCAAATTTGCCAGTGGTTGAGCCATCGTGAAGCTTCAAGGAGTTACTGAGACGTGAAAGATTCTCAAAGTCCGTATCTGTGAATATGGCGTTGTTGTAAGCCAAGAGAGCTGGGCTTTGGTATTGTTCAAGGCTGGGATTGATGAATTCCTGATCGGGATCCTTAACAGGATATGTTCTTTCGTCGAGTATGAACCGCTATGGAGGAAATCAATTTGCGACCAGTAGAGGCACGAAAGTTACCTACCACTTCCGTAGCACCTGCATCATCAGCGTTTTGCAACAGTTCCCGAAGAACGGTACCCCCGGCTGGATAATCTCGACATATGTTTTTGAGGGCTATTGTCAAGCTTTAAACTTAATGATTTTGATGGATAGGCTGAAGCTCCATAATTTGGAAGATGTTATGGCTTTGTGGAATCAGACGGTTGTTGAAAGATTCGAAATTGGATGATGTTGGGTTTCGTTCAAACAGAAGTACTGGGGAGCTTCAAGCTAAGGCTCGGGAAGGTTGGTTACACAAGATCAATAGGCAACGAAGCGGCCGGCAACTTGCAGGCTTTGACACCCTGGATATCCATCGGTCTGCGTTCACTACCCCAGATATGCCACCTCTGTTGGAAACTTGAAGGCTTCTGGTTCGTCAAACTCATGGTAATGGAGGAGGACGTCTAACTCAAGACTATGTGCATGCAGAAGTGTTCCAGACGGCTGTGCCACCTTCTTCAGAGACCAGGGTAGCGCCCAGCAATGATAAATGACAGCCCTGTGAAGCCAAGCTCAATTCCCGCACTTGCGCAATAGCCATCTGGTTCGTTGTAGGTTGCAGTTCGAGCCCCTGCAGCCCTCCCGGAACATCCGCACACCCGAAACTGTTTCAGAAGCCGATGGATGGCAGGTTCTTGAATTGACAACCCAGTGGCGTGCTCGTAGCCGCACACCCTTTGGTGTCGTGTATAGTCCTGTCGTTGGCTTTTAACCGTGAAGGGAACTGAGATGAGGAAGGGGCCTGAGCGATGCCCCTTCCGTAGCACGTGACTGATATAAAGTTAGGCTCCCTCTAATTAAAAGGTTTGGACTAGCCATTTAGTATGGTGTCGTGCGGTCGCAGAAGTGAATCTACTGCTACAAACTGCGTATCTTAATATATATGCTTTCCCGTCCTCTGGGTCACGCGACTCTCCAACACGACACATGATCATTTATTTGAATAACTTAAAGGACCCATTCTGAATTATTCTAGGAACTAATTTGCTGTCAAGGCTGCTCTGCATCCGGTGGTAGTCTGGATTGAGAAGTAGGACTTGGCGGTGCTGAAGCTTAATTTTGTGACCTCACCGACATCTGGATCTGTAGTTTTGAAAATTTTTCGTATAGAGTGGAATATATGTTAAATGATGCTACAAGGTTTGACCAATTAGATACCAAATGGATATATCCTACTAGGAGGATCTGGGCTTTCACAGGGGTTGGAAAGTCATGACCTCTCTGACCAAATAAGTCATGATGCCCGTCTCTGGAGGAGGCAGGAAGTGTCGTTCGCGAGACGTTACCCCCGATACTTCCCTATCTCAGAGGATCGAAAGGAGGCCATTGAAAAATCCAAAGAAAAGGGCTCGTCCCATAGAACTACACCAGTCGCAAGGCGTTGTTTGAAGAGGGGAACGCTTTCGAAGGCGATCGGGCGTTGGTGTGTAGGCGAGGCGAGAGCTGAGAGCATATAGTTGCTATAAAATTTTGGAGAAATCTGTATGATATAATGATATCTTGGGATCAAAATAGATGGCTTGTATGGTTAGCTACTTTTGATCAATTACGCTACGTAGCCTAGCAAGTAGATGAGGAACCTCCACCTCTTTTCCTTTTCCCTCCGATGCCCTACAGCTTCCACAAGCACTGACCCCCCACAAGCAGAGGTATCCAAGGAGCCTACTTTCCAGGTATTGTTCAATTCCCCTGTCTGTTGCAAAGAAGGAGCAAAGCTACGGTTAAGGAAATATAGCTACGGGTCGTATTTTAAACTATCCGTTTACGGATAGTCCCCGGTGGAACAGCAACGGGTCGTAACATGTGGCCTCGTGAACGTTCCCGTGACATTAAAGCAGCTGCTTTTGAATTTAAATAGATTTTAACTACTTAAAATATAAATTTATAATGATATAGTTTAGCCTTTTAGCTTTCCTAGGACTTAAAAAATATTTAACTTATAAATTTGGAGCAGGTCTTTAACTGATTAACGTAAAAAAAAATCATTAAATTATTGGCATATTAAATTAACTGACACATCGCTGATAACGTTGACTGATTTCCTGGACAGCCTGCGTACTGTGATGCTTGCTCTATTAAAGACGGCAATCACGTGTGAATAGCGCCTCACATTCTATGGCGGGAATATGAAGATAACAAGAGTCTCTTAGAATCTATAACTACGTAGGGAAGAAGGTAAGGAGAGAAGTAAGTTATATACAAAGGTAGGCTCCACAGAGGCTCGTCTAATCTCGGTAACTTCCCAAATAGGAAGTGCGTAGCCGAGACTGGAAATGAGGCTCTGGGAGCTTTAAACCGTCACACGTACATAATAGAAGGAGCTTGACCACGTCGTTCACTTGTAATTAGCCTTTTATTCACCTTAACCTTAACGGCTCAACTTTATACCCACTAATTATATCCCCAACTTCTACGCTTTCAGGCATATCCTTCATCAGTTCGCCTCGATTAGCACTACCATAATATCCTTCACTAATCACTAAATAATAATCGTCTGCAGGTCGAATAATCATAGGTTTATCACACCCAAAGATCATCCATACCTCATCTCCTTCAGCTGCGGACTTGAGTGTCAGGCCCATCCCACCATTTGCCCCAACAAAAGGGAGATGCTTTCCAATAACGCCCCAAGCCAGCCTCGTGAACATTGTCCCGTTATCAAATATTGCTCCAGATTCCGTGTCCATTTGGATAATGTCCAACATTTTATAGCGGCGTTCGCTAGGTTTGGTCTCCGCTATGCGAGAGACTTTAACGAGAGCATCGGCACTCATTGTAATTGCTTGCTTGAGTTTGGTGTGTGCGTCGGCATCCTCTGGTTTGAAATTGTCGACTGCGGCCAGGGTGCTAGCTAATGCAGGCCATTGGGGTAAGTCGAAGTCATCCGCAATATCGGACTCCTGTCCAGTTCTAACCTGATTTGATCGTGCCTTTCTTATCATAGATTTGCAGCTGTCAAGAAAAACAGACGTAGGGGTGTTATATAGTTCGACACCCTCAGGGAGATTGAATATCTGATCGATGCGATCAACACGTATCCCATAAGCATTGAGTGTTGAGCAATCAGCAGAGAAGCTCGGTTTGAATCGCGACATGAATGAAGGCAATTTGTTCTCGAATTTTGGCGAATAGGATATCCATATTCGGGTTGAGGGGTCTCTCCAATCAGGTACCCAACTTGGGAGTGTCCGCTCCTGATGAGGACATCTCCAATTAAGACCAGCGTAGAGAAGAAAGTTAAGTGAGTTGTACTTTCGTAACACGAAATCAGCAACACTGGTATAGGTATCCTTAACCGAATAGTCGTAGCTTATCGTCAGGCCTCCCTCAGAGTAATCATTGGCCAGATGAAGTATACCATATAACCGATCGCGATCATCTGTACATTCAAGCTTATATGAAATTGCCAGTATTTCCAGAAGGTTTAGATCACAGTTGCTCAGTGTGGAACCCTGCAGCGGGCGGTGCTGGCTGTCGAGAAACCCAAATCTCGAGGGGAGACTGATATTTGGATAGATGTCAACCCAGTCAATCCATATCGGGGTGTTGATATCAACAGCGGAAAACCTGCTAGAGGCGAGCCGAAGAAAATGGTACACATTGAAACTAGGGAGTACAGCATCCCGGCATTGAATAACCAAATTTGCCGCGTTGCTGACCTCTTGCTGAATCCATACCCTCATCCAGTAAGGATTTTTGAAGATGGGTTTCAGTGGCTCCCAGAAAGAGGCATCGGTTCCAAGGTCGTCGTCGATACTGTGATCGTCGAAGGTGAGCAATTTGCGCAACGCTGGGTTGTTGAGATCAATTTCAATGTCCAGCCAGACATACACGGTGGCAGCGTTTTGATATATCTTTCGCATGAGCTGGACCTGGTCGCTCCGCTCTTGGACGTTATTTTGGTTGATGCATATTGCATCGATCCAAATCACACGCGGCTGGTCACGCAGGCGCAAGGCATGGAGCGCTGCTGCAAGATTTGAAGTCACTTTGAAATTATCGTCTTGGTTTAGTTGGATTTTTTTGGCGCCATTTGTCGTTCCCCACATGTAAGAAAGTGCATCGTAACGAGGGTTGGTATGTTTGCCGTCGTCGAGATTGCGTCGGCTGAGCTTCCCAGATATTGGACTCGTCTCCGGGCCTGGTAGGAGCTCGAGGAGCCTGACTTCAGCGTTCCCGGGCTTCAGCGGAGTTGTCGAATAAGCACTTTCGGTCGCGGGCATATTTGAGCCTTGGATGGAGTTGCTGAATATAAGAAATATGAGGTGTGATGGGTTGGTTATCAGCGTTTGTGCTAGTGGGGCATAAGCTCGGTACGTACAGCCGTACAACTTCCATAACTAGCTTCAATCCTGCGGGGCACTAGCCTCGCGAATTTCTGGCCCTTAGCAAAAAGTTGAAAACGCCTCGGAATACTACACCTTAATAACGCCTCTAAATTAAAAGCTATAAACGATAATGTGGTGGGGTTGACCTCAGAGGTCCATTTGTCACGTGATTGAGCTGCATCTTGCTGTATTTAAGATAGCCTCTAGGGCAACATCCTTTACGAACCGGAAAGCATAGGTCCGTGCTCCACAGGGCATTTTACTGAATTTGCAGCCCTGAACCTCTAAATTAGCAATTATGGCTATAACACCTCCCCTCGACGACTGGCATTATAAAAAAGGCTTCTAAATCGCTATGAAACACAAGGAGGCTATGCGCTAATTACACTAGTACGGAAAAGTCCCGATTTACGCCTTTTAATTACGATACAAAAACCTTTTTATCGATGAGCCTCTTCCTAAGAGTATGATTCGTAAAATCCTTAGCTACGCAGCCCTTAAACGCGCTCGCCCTAGAAGAGGCCTTGCCTTTCTCTTAATCGATAGAGAAGTTGATGAGGTTATTATATACGTATTATAGATGTAAGAGACACGAATAATAAATTAATAGAAGGTTCGGAAGGAATATAGGCTCGCTTACTTTATGGATACCTTTAAACGCCGGATATATTAACGAGGCTATTATCGTTGTATTACATATTAAAAGCTATACCTTATACTTATTTAAGTTAAGACTTGATTTTTATGGGCGATCGCACATATGTTTTAGACTATAGAGTAGTTAAAGGTTCTTTGGAGTAATAAGGTTACATTTCTTATTAATGACCGAGTTATGAAAGCAAAAGTTACGAGGAATATTAATTACGGTCAATTAGAACGATTCTGCGACTCTTATATTTAATATTAATTTCATAGAGGCTATACGACACTTGTTAACGCGTGGGGAGTAATTAAATATGAATATAAATTACGATTAGTCTTTCTTAATATCTATAGTAAGAAAGGCGCCTTCTTATAGTCGGATTACCTTTACTAATTATTAAAACCGTATATTTAAGGAATCCTAGAGGCTTTTGCTCTTATTACACATACCCTTCGCCCTTCCGTAGAACTGTTATTTATAGAGGACAGAAATGCAGCTCACGGACATAAATTAACGACGAATTGCTGTGTATAATACCGTATAAAACATAGGATTATCTTTATGCCTTATCCTTTTACCTTACCTAATATGAATCCGATTGAAAAGTGCTGGCGTTAGATTAAACAAGTTCTTTATAAACGTGCTCATTAATTTATAACTAAAGTAAAAATGCGCTAAGCCGTAATTAAAGAATAGGAGGCTATACCTCAAGATTGAATTAATTAATTGATTTTAAAGTAAGAGCATTGGGTAACTATACTTATATAGCGCCATAAGTGGTTTACTCCTAATTAAATTCTGCTTTAATACCTAGCTTTAATGATTGTACTTGAAAATGCCCTGTGGAGCACGGACCCATGCTTTCCGGTTCGTTAAGGACAACAACGATTTTTACCACTACAACTTTTCCTTCTTATTCAAACTATACCTCTCCCCTCCCTTGACAAATTGTACTCCTTAGATATGCGATATCTCTAGTATTCGTCAAATGGGTATTTCCTACGTTTACCCTCCGGCACTTGCTTTGCTACCCTCTCGTTCTGTGCTTAGTGTTTTCCCCTCCACAATAATTTAATTATTATATTTTAAATATTTATATATAAAAGGACTTTTTGTGCATCGTTCTAATCGTAGTGTTATGAGGAGGGAAATTGAGGGGTTTACGACTCTACGAAGCCACGGGGAAATGCAAAGCCTTAACAAAAATCGCAAGTTCTAGGAAATTAAGTAGTTAAGGACTTAATCCTGTTAAAATGGAATATCCTAGCTACGTTATAACTAATATAACGCTAGTGGTTATCGACTCTTCGCTTGCAACTCGACCTAAATCTTTGTCACGGTCCGTGTATTTATTCGGTGTAAATACAGTGGGTTATGTTGATCTCAATAGTTAAGAAATAAGTGTATTACGTACGGTGAGAAAGACAATAACTAATATAAGTGAAATACTATTTTTAGTTAAGCACGAAGCTCTTATCTAATAGCAGACGTGCCAGTCTTATATAAGACCTTCGTCTTTCTCTAAATCCTCTTGAATCCTAAGATTCCAAAGATCCCTTAAGGTCCTGAGATCCATCACATGATACATAATCGTGGAAACCCGCGGTCACAACACCACTTCCGAGATTATGCTATAAATGATTGTTCTAAGTACAGGTAGGTCCCGGGACTCTCTTGACTCCCAGGAGCCGCACTCCCAGGAACCACTTGGTTCCTGGGACTGCGCCGGCTCCTAGAACATCTCCTCCAAGGACCCAGTGGTCGCCCAGGAGCGTCCGTAACAATCTTATGATTATGAACTTACTACGCGGAAAGACAAGAACGACTTTTTAATAAGCTTTATTTGTGAAGCTTTTATGAATAGAATTAAAAAGCTCCTTTGCTTGTTAAAAACTAAAACCTTAATAATCTTAAATAATTGACTTTCGCCGATATATTATAACGAGTTATGTAATGTTGATTTGTAATCAGTGCTTCTCGGCTGTTTCCAGAACTTCGCTTAGCTGTCACATGACATACATACGTCAAAGCCTACGTAAGCTATTACGCGGCATTACGCAAGCTATTACGTAGCTAAAAGCTTCTAGAAGCTAGCAATCGTGTATATAAAGAGCCTTAAGCTCTCTAGTTTCCGAAGCTCAAGCAATTCAAGAATCAATTCAAATCACGTGTCGTTTCCTCTCTCTGATTCGCCTATTTCCACAAACTTTAAGAAAGACTTCGTTATTATAATAATCTTAAGATATTTCTAGTTACGCAGCAGTTTTACTTTTTCTGAATTTGCTTTAATTCCTTTTATAATAACGATATAATTTAAATATTTAATATAAATAATATAAATAATATGAAATTCATATTTCTTAATATTAACTTATAGGCTAGCTTTTATAAATCGTTTTAAAATTATTCTAACTTATTTTTTATATTCTTTTATCATTTCCGAATAAATTAAGATATTATTAAGATATATTATATAAAAGTCGTTTAAATAATTTAATAATACGTCGTTTATATAACGTTAATACGTATTTAGTTTATTATAAAGTCCGAAAAGTAATACTTTATATTTATAAGTTCTATATCTCGTGCAGAAAATTATATACTCTTCCGACTCGGGGTCTATTCGGATGCGATTAAATACGGCCCGAATATCAAGTTTAATAAATACTTTAGCTTTTGATACGCGGGAAAAGAGCTCGTTAATTTTCGGTATAAGGTATAAGTTCTTCCGCGTTAGCGTATTTAAACGACGGTAATTAATATAAAAACGTAACCTTTTATCGCTTTTTTTTATAAAAAGAATAAAAAAAGCAAAAAAACTTTAACTTATTTCGATAAACTTTTTATTAAAGTTCTTTTAAAAGTATTCTTTTAATACTTTTAATTCTTTTATTAATTAACGGTATAAAGGAGAATAAGAATTAAATAATAAAGCTTTTAATTAAGTCTTATAATCGTAATATTAATAAAGTAATAAAACGTTTAATTCCGTTTTAAAAAAATGCTTTCTTAAGAAATTAATATTATTTCAGAAGCCTTTCGGCCACGATCCGGAAAGTATTTAGATTCTTTTTTTTACATTTCTTTTTATAAATATTAATTATAAAGAGTTTAATATTTTTACGTTTCATATTAAAGTGGAATACGTTTATATTAATCTTATAAATAAAGAAAAGAATTCTTTATAGAATTGTAATAAGCTTTAAGCGACGGCGTAATCGTAGACAAAGCTTTCTTGCTTTTAATTTTCCGGCCGGCTTTAATAATAAGAGTTCCGGAGCTGTTTCTGGCTTTAGATTTTTAAAAGGATTCTTTAGTAACGTTAATACTTATATATAATTAATAGCGAATTAGCAGTATCGTCGTCTTTAATTAATTTAATTTATAATTATATCGCGTTAATTAGCATTAAGTTAATAATAGCTAGTAATTCTTATTTTAACTTTAATAAGAAGCGATATAATTATTTTTTTCGTTTAGCGAAGAATTCGTAAATATACAGAAAATTATATAAGACAGTTAGTAACCGAATCGAGTTTGACGCAGAAGCGTTTTATTTATTTAATATTAATTCTTATATCTTAATTTCTTAAATTAAATATAATAAAAAAGCAATTATATACGTGTCTGCCCTTTATTATTAAGTAAAAACGTATATAATAAAAAGCGTAGCTTTATACGGAATTCTAGAAATTACGAATTAAGATAATATAAAGAAAAGATAGAATTTTTATTTTTAAAGTATAACGGCGCGAATAGGAACCTATTGTATTACTATTAATAAAAGACTAAAGACGCAAAAGGAAGAAGGTCGTAAGGATCCCCGAGTATAAATACATGTAACAGGGGCGCTAGTGCGGAGAGCCGCGCTAAGCTAAGCGAAGCCAGCCGGCTAGCGTAAAGCTCTACGACGTATTACGACAAAACTAGTCCTAATACGGCTTAATATTATAAGATTATATTAAGCATATTACCGTATTCGGTATAAAGCATACCTTTCCATAACTCAACTACCTTTGCATAAAGCTCTAGCTTCGCATAAAGCTCCAGCTTCCGTGCTTTGAACCTCGGAAGCTTTAAGCTTCCGGTAAAGGGTTATTCAGGGCTAAAACAGTGGCTTTCGGAAGCTCTGGTGATATAAAGCTAGTCTTGATACAAAGCTAGTCTTGATACAAAGCTAGTCTTAATATAAAGCTAGTTCTAAAACAAAGCTAGTTTCAATACAAAGCTAATAACCGATGCGAGAGCAAATAGCCGATGCGAGAGCTAAATAGCTTGGCGCCCAAAAGTAGTTATATAGACCTAGTTTCCCCCGAAGTAATAGAATCATCATTCATACCAAATTTCCTCTTTTCAAAAGTCCTTTTTATTTAATATAATAACGCTTTTATTTAATATAATTAATAGTAGTAAAGTATTAAAAGAACGCTTAAGAGTCTTCTTAAATAATAAGCTTAACTTAACACGAGAAAATCGAGGGCGAATTAGCTTATTATTAAAGTCATTAATAAGCGCATTTTTATTTTTGCGCGAGAAAAAATGTAGCTAATTATTTTTAGGATTTATTTTGACAACCGAACGAGTAGGAGGAGAATTATTAATAAGCTCATTATCAAGCTTATTATTAAACACTTCTTAATTATTTAACTCATATTTAACATTTTATAATATAATTATTAACGATTAATTTAATAATATTAAAGTTACTTAAAAATAAAGTTAAGAAATTATATTAAAAAAGAACTTATTTAACGAGCTGTAATTTAATTATTAATACGCGCAGTCGTTACTCTAAAAGCTTTAAGAGGCATGGCTAGTAATCGAGGGAAATTTACTAAAAGAGATAAAAGATTAAAAAATAAAAAAATAAAAATAAGCAGGTAAGTAGGCACGTGAGTATAAAATGCGTTAATATTAAGTAAAGGTTAATTGTAATAATATAAAGGTCGATATATATATATTCCTAGAGGTAATCGTGATCGCGCTACTGCGGTACGGGACGCTTAAATTAATAATAAACCTATTAACCTAAGAGGCGGTGTATTATATAAGTTAATAAGAGGCTAGCACACACTATTACGGCTTCCTGTTATACACAGTAATTACTTTAAAAGAACTAAATTCACTAATCACAGCTTAATAACTTAATAATTGAACAGGACGGCACGAGATCTTAATTATAAAGTAAACCTTACTTTAGCCTTATTTTTAAAACCTACGATTTACATACGTTAGATATCATAATTAAAATCTTGTTTACTTGATTACTATAGCTTATTTATATATTTAAATCTTATTTATTTAATTATATATATTTGAAATATGTGTTTATATTCTTATTTATTATTAATATTAATTACTTAATTATAAGGTCCAATAGTAGAGTGCCACCACAGTTGTAATTCAAACTGATCTCTAGGGAATCTAAACCAAAGAGCTAGTTATAACATATATATAACCCCTGAATCACGTGGCTAGCCAGCCACCCGTGCTAAGCCCGTCTTGGCACCGAATCACCTTCGTATAGTTATCCTGCTCCTGACATTAATAGACTACTTATATCGATATATAAAGTCCTCGCATATTATATTTTTAAAGCGCGTATTAATATTTTTATTTATTATAATATCTTAAGAGCAATAATTTACTACTCGACGCTATACTGTGGTGGGGTTGACCTCAGAGGCCCATTTGTCACGTAATTAAGCTGCGTCTTGCTGTATTTAAAATAGCCTCTAAGGCAATATTCTTTAACGACAATAACGATTCTTATTATTATAACTTTTCTTTCTTATTTAAACTATATCTCTCCCCTCCCTTAATAAATTATATTCCTTAAATATATAATATCTTTAGTATTTATTAAATAAGTATTTCCTACGTTTACCCTCCGGTACTTATTTTATTACCCTTTTATTATATACTTAATATTTTCTCTTTTACATATTTTAATAATCGACGCAAAGAATAAATAAAAAAGCTAAAATAAAATACGTAAAAAAGCCTAAAAGCCCTTTATATTAATTATAAGGACCGAAACTAATAAGTACTTAAATTAATATAAACCTATTTACTTAAAAATCTCCTAGCCCTTAAAGTAAAACTAAATATAATACCTTAATAATCCTTTATAACTTAACGAAAAGTATAAGAAGTCTGAAAGAAAACTACTTACTTTTAATATAAGAGTACTTAAACTACTGAAAAAGCCAGCTCTAATATATAAAATATTAATATTAAAAAAGTCGGATCAAAAATAGCCGGATTATATTATTAAAAACGCCTTAACTAATATTAAAATATATTTAATACTTTAAAAAACGAGAAATAAACTATTTAAAATAAATCCGGCAAATTTTAACGCTAACTGTATTTTTAATAAGCGTATTTATTATTCTTTTTCTCTTTTTTTTCCGTTAAGAGCCTACTTTAAGCTAGCGAGACAGAGTTTAATAGAAAGGTATACGGAGTTTTATTTTATGTCTTTTTAATTAATTTCGGTCTTAAGTTATTTTATGCCGAAATTAACTTTAATAATAATAAAGCTTTAATATTTAACGAGATTTATTTACTTTACTTAAGTTTATACGTTTATTTATTATAAAGATAAAAGGCTTAGACTTCGGCGTTTTTCGGGCTTTATTACCCCGGGAAAAGCCTAAAACTATAGGCTTTTTAATTTAATATTTTACTTATATATTTCCTTTATTTTCTCGAACTCGTATATTCTTTTTTTTTTAATATAATATATTATATTTTTTACTCTTTTATTAATAATATTAAGCGCATTTACTTTTTAATAAATTACTAATTTTATTAAAAAAAATTAATTATATTTAAAAACGATACTAAAACTAACGCTTTTAACGGTAACTTAAAGGGTAAAGAGCCTGAATAACTTATTAATAACTTCTTTATAACCCGAGGAAGCTCTGCGACCTCGACTATAGACTATTTTATTATTAAGACTGGCTTTATAGGCTTTATAAATTCTTTTACCTTTATATTTGTTAAACCTTTAATAAAGCCTAATATTGCTGGAATTACTAACTCTACCTTATTATTACTACCGGGAACACTTGTAAATAATACTTTAATTATTAATAAGAAAAAAAAGAAAAATAAAGGCGGCAATAGTAATTTATAATAAAATATATTTAATTATAATTAAAGCAGTAGCTATTTAAAAAGCTTTAATATAAAAGCTTAGGCCGCCTCTTAAGCTTTACCGGCTTACACAGCACTTACTTAGCTTATATACCCTTAATTTATACCGTATTCGCTTCTAAAGTAGAAGGGACTTAACCTCGCTAATATAAGTTATATAATATTACTTTAGGCTCAAGCCACTTCCGCTTAAGCTTTTTAATTAACACGACTTACGCTAGGATAATATAAACTTATTAAAACCTTTATATTATACGGAATAAATAAGGCTTTAAACAATTATTATTATAAACCTACCTTTAATAATATAGCGTCTCAATAGCTTATGTCTTAAGTCGCACGACTTGCTACGGACTTTACTAAAAGACCTTCTTATTTTATAATAACTTAAGCTATATTAACCTTAAGCACTTTTAATTATTTATACTTTAATAAGAATAATATTATTAAGTTCTTTAAGACCTTAAAGCAGCTTTTTACGGCTTAAGGCATTATAAATAACGCCGAAAAATAATAATACGTCGTGGACTACTATACTCTCGAAGTAAGTTAAAACATTAAGTGACTCCCCGACTTTCTTAATAACACTTATTAAGAGTTAATTAAAGAAGTTATAAGAGAATATTAAACGTTTAACCTTAAGTAATATTATTATATTTTTTAAAACTTAAAAAGGATATTTAATAACTTTAAATATATTATAAAAAATACTTTTAAATCTTAATTTTAATAGTTTTTTTAAGCTTTTAAAAAGGTTAATTAAACTTATATATAAAAGAAAATTATTATAAAGCGACAAATAATTATAAAGTTTTTAACGGCTTTACTTAAGCACTTAAAGCGAAAGGCCGGAACTTTTATAAAAAAATAATAATATCTTTAATATAAAAAACATACGATTTTTTAATAAAATATACGCTAAAATAAAAGGCTTAATCTAAATCGAGCGGGAAATCGATACTTTAATTAAAAAAGAAGTATTATTTATGTAAACTACTTAAATCGACCGTCTTCGACTTAGGTCGAGTAATAATAAAACTCCTTCTTTAGCGGCACAGTTCGGGGGGCTTAACTTTATAACTCGCTCCGAGCTTATAAAATATAAAAATAATTCTTTAATTTAAGAAATTGACGACGTCTTTAAAAAGAATTCGGTGCTTTATTTTAAATTAAATTAAAAAAGGCATATTTAAAAAGAAGTCATTCCTATTATCGAAAGGCTGACTCGCAATATTAATTAAGTTATAAAACAAGATATTAATATAATTATAAAAAGATTAAATAATTTACGTATTTTATACGCTATTATAAAAAAAAGAAAAAATTTAAAGTTAATAATTAAAATTAAGGCTTTATTTATTTATAAGTTAATTATATACCTTAAAGAAGCTAAGGTATTTTATTAAGATTTTAAAGTAAGCTTTAAATATAATTAACGTTTTAATATAAAAGACGATATAAGCATTAAATACTTTTTTTACTTTAATAGGCCGATTTCAAGTATTAAACCTTAAGAATTCCATAAGTATTAAAATTAATGTCACGAGTTTAAAAAGTAATTTAATTTAAGAATTATTTATAAAAATAAAGATAATTATATTTATATAAGCCTTTAAAAAAAGAAATAAAAGCTTAAGCGATTTAATTTCCTTAAGACAAATTAAAAAAAAAGTCCTTATTTTATAAATAATTAATATAAAAAAAGATTTAAACTCGAGGCAAAAAGAAAAAGCAATTTAAAAAAAGCTCTAAAACACTTAAAAAGCCCTTTTAACTTAATAAAATATTATACTAAAGTCAGCTTTAAAAGGATTAATATTAAAAGTAAATTAAAAGCCTTAAGATTATTTAAATATTCTTATTATTTAATTCTTTAATATAATAAAACTAATTAACGTTTAAAACGTACTTATAACCTTCGATTTAAAAGGAATAAATAATAGCTTTAAAATAATACTTACGGAAATAAGACGACAAAGTGCCGCTACTTTTAAAGCAATAATAAAAGTTAAATTATATATAATCGAAACCTTACTTTAAAAACGCCTTAAAGCTTAAGCTAATTATAAAAAACTAAAAGTTCGTAAAAAAATAAAAAATGCCGTTAGATTTTAAAAGCTTATAAATATAAACCTTTTAGCTAAAGCACTTAAGGCAAAACCCACTCGAATTATTATAAAAAATAATAATAATAATATTATTTTTAAGAAATTAAAAAAAGCTACTCTGGCTATAAATCAAAAAGGACCGACTATTATTAAATTACTTTTTACGGAAACTATTTAAAAACGCGTTAAAAGCAACTTATTTATTATTATTAAGACGACTTCAGGCCGACCTCGCGTATATTAGGCGCTATTACGGAATAATTACACGCTAAATAACACGCTAAATAAGCTTCTTATTTAAAAAAAGCTTTTTAAAAACTTAACCTTAAAAGAAATTCTTATTTTAATCGACTTACTAAAAATAAGTCGACTAAAGACTATTAATTAAGAGATTTAGGACTAAATCGCTACTATTAATATTAAGATTATAAAGTATATAAAAGCTTTTTAAAATTATAATTAAAAAGGAAATAATATTATATTTTAACGCCTTTTATTATTTTAGATTAATACTTTAGATTTTATATTAAGAAGACTATAAGCTTTGCGATAGCTTAAATGCATTTTCTTTAAATAAAAATAACGAGTTATTACTTATTTTATTATATCTTAAGTTAAACTTACGTATAAACTTTAAGTTTAATAAAAAAAATAAAAGTATTAAGTCTTTTTAATATAAAAAATATTAATTTAATAGTTAACTTTCTGGCTATTATTAAGTTTAATTCCTTTTTTTTAGCCCGGTGCTTATAATTTTAACCTCTATTTTAATAATGTTTTAAAAAATAATAGTTTTAAAAAGGGAATTTAAAGTTAACTTATTATTAATTATTAAAGTTTATTTAATCGATATACCTTAAGAATTAAGTTATAAACAACACTCTTTAACGCCGAAGTATGTAATTACTATGCCTAAAAGAATAAGACTTAATAATATCCGAGCCACTCTTAATTCCGGCGTAGAAGTTAATTATATATTTTATAATATTATCGTTTAATTAAAAGTCCTTATTATAAAAAGCGACTTTATAACTTTAAAAAATATTATAGGCGTAAAATCGCGATTTTTAAGATATGCGAATAACGTCTTAATTATAATAAAAGACTATATTATTTTTATTAGGTTTTATATTATAAATATCTTAAGTATTAAAATTATTCTTAAATTTTTATTCTTTTAAATTACACGCGTTTTATTTAAATATTTATTTAATGCGAAAAGTAGTTTAGTTTACGCTAACTTATAAAATAAGACTACGTAACTAATTATTATTATTAAAATAATTAAACTTACGGAATACGCTAAAAGTATTAAAGCTATAAAGTTTAAGAGCCGAACTAGTAAAATATTATTAAATCCGGAATTAAACTACTTAAAGTCTAAAACTAACTTAAAAAATAATTAATTAATTATAATTAAAGCTTTGCAATTAATACCGTCGAATACTTTTTAAAAGATACTTCTTTTAAGCTCGAGGACGAGCTTTTTTATAAAGGAGATAAAGAAACCTTTAATAATAAAAGCAATTCCTCTTTCGAAGACGTCTTATATGTTTTCATCGAATATATAAAGCGAGAATTTATAATTTTAAAAACAGACCTTTATAATTACCCCCTTTATAAAGACTTTATTAAAGCTTCTTTCGGTAAAGAACACGTGTTTAATATTATATTAATTAAGAAAATCGAGCTTACTTTTTAATTTATTACGAACTATAATACTTTATTAATAACGTTTTTATTTAAAAAACGTAAATAAGTTTTATAAGTCTATATTATATATAAAACGAAAAATAAAAAAATCAAGCCTATAAATTAAATAAATAAAATAAAAAATACACTTAAAAGCCGTAAAAACTAATATAAAGTCTTTAAAGAAAAGGACTTTTATTAAAAGTAAATTAAGAAGTATTAAAATATTTTATTTTCTTATTTTACCGGCTTTTCTTACGAATTTAGAATTATAAAAGAGCGACTTATTACTTTAAATATTGAAAATATATTATAATTAAAAGAAAAAGCCTTCTTTAACAAAATTATATTAAATTAAAAAAGTATTATTATATTTAATTAAATAAAATATAAGAAATTCTATAAAAATATTTTACTATTTATAATTATTAAAATAATAAATTATAAAGCCTAATAAGTACTACACTTTTCACTTTTTAAAACATTAGCTCTTAAAGTTAAGAAAATAATAAAAGACAGACTTAATCGTAAGGTTTTTAAACTCTTTAAATAGCTATATTATAACGCTTAATTCTTAATTAAGAAAAAGGAATTAAAAAAGTACCGCTTAATTAACTCGATAATTATATTTAACGTAATTACTTTAAAAGACGTTAACTTACTTTTTTTTATTAACGAATTTTTAAAGGAATTTATAAAGTGCTATATTACGAGCTTAATAAACTTATATTTAAGTTATAATTAATAAGTATTATATTAAAGCAGCCGAGATATAACGGCTTTCTTTATACTTAATATTAAATTAATCTAAAATATAACGCTACTTTAAAGAGTTATAAACTTTATTACTTAATTTATAAGAATTATTAATAAAATATTAAAAAATATTATGCCTTTTATTATAATATCGTTCTTAAACGACGTTAACGTAAAAGGATTATATATAAATTATAATTAAAAGGAAACACGGCCTGGAATTCGCTAATTCATTCTTAAGTACCTTTTCAACCTTAATAAGACGTTAAAACGCCTTAAGCGCGCTAAAGCTATTATAAGACTTAAATCACAGTTTTATTATAATAATATAAACGTCGTCGGCTACGTATATAATTCATAAAAAAGAGAACTTTTAATTATATACTTAATTAAAATACAAAAATAAAAAAAACTTAAAAACGTTATAAAAGTCAAAGGATTTTTAAGTTTAATTACTTACTTTTACATTTAAATTAAAGACTTTTATTTATTAATTAAGCCGTTATATAACTTTATTAAAAAAAGAATTAAATTTATATAAAACCCCGCAACTTATAATTAAGTAATAAAAACCCTTTAAGATATTTTATACTCCTTCTTAATGCTTTATAAAATCGACTGCTTTAAAGGCGCTGGCGAAATCGTCGTTTTTATAAACTTTAATAAAATTAAATAAAATAGTTTTCTTAATTAACGTAACTTAAAAAATAATAAGCTTAGACCGGCAAAATATAAAAGCGGCTTTTAAATAAAGGCAAAATAAGACTACGACGCTATAAAAAGAAAATATAAAAATATACTCTTAATCCTTAAAAAGCTTAAAATTTGACTTATAAAAGTCTATTTTATTATAAAAACTAATATAAACACTTTTATTATTTAACTTAAAGGAGCTACTCACGACTACTTTAATACAATACTTACTTATTAACTCGCTTAAATTAGGCTTTTCGACTTTAAAGTGCGCCATATTAAAAGTGTTATACACATAATAATAAATACTCTCTTAAAGAGACTTAAATACCTTAAAGATATTAAAGAAAATATTAAAAATAATAATAATAAGGATTAAATCTTAATTAAGCTTAATACAATTAGAATTTACTCAGTAAAAACAGAAAGCATAAAAGACTTAATAAAAGAGTTAAAGACCTTTAATAACCTTAAGCTAATTTAAAGACGTAATATTCTTATCGATATAAAGCGAAAAGTCTAAGAATTATAAAATAAGTCAAACGATTAAGTAATACTTAATAACGACTTAAGTATAAATTAAAAAAGCGAAGCGGACTTATTAATATCTTTAAAATATTATAAAGAGTATTATTAAAAGATAATTACTTACTTAATTACGCTTAAGACTCCGAAAAGTATAAACTTAAAAGCCTTTTATATATTTAAAAAAAAGTATTATTATATAAAGTTTATAATTAACGTATTTAAAGACTTTTATTAAAAGGCGTATTTATTAAACTTATTATTAATACCGATAAAGATAAGGTATATATCTTATAAAATTACTATAATAGCTCCGGTTATAAAAAAAGGAAAAGTATATATTATTATATTTTTTAACGTTATTTTTAAAAAGGCTATTTTAAGGACTCCGCGGAATTCGTTAAAATATACAATAAATGTATATTACGTAATATTAAGCGATAAAAAGAACTTATAGTTTTAATTACTTTAAATAAACTTATAGAAAAATAAGCGTTAAATATTACTTTTATATTAATATAAAACGGGAAAAAGTATTTCGTTATTACTCGGGATAATATAAGCGATTAGGTCGAAGCTAGGGCGCTTGCTTTAAAGGAGTCTAAAGATATTATTAATTTTATTTAATAAAATATTATTTATTAATATAAGTTGTTTTAAAAGCTAGTAATTAATAAAGGCATAAAGAATATAAGCGAAGTCGTTAACTTATTAAATAAAATAAAAACTTAACGAATTCAAATATTAACTTATAACGTAAAAGTTAATAATATAATCGAGCAGGGATATAGCCTTATTAAAAATACTCTTTTTAAAATAAAAGGAAATTAAATAAATAACTTATTAATAGTTTTATTTACTGATCGCATTATAATTTATAAACTTATAAATTATACTTCTTTTTATATAATTTACGGCAAAGAATTAGTTTTCTTTATTAAAACACGTTACTTTACTTAAAGAAGCCTCTTCTCGGAAGATATTAAGAGTATTAATAATTTAATTTATATTTAAACTTTTTAATATTAAATACGAAATAATAATATAAAAGAAGTTAAACTTTAAAAGATATACCGTAAATAAAATAAAAAAAAAGCTTTTAATATAAAAAGGGATATTTAAAATAAACTATTATAAGTTAAAGACTTAATTCTTAAATACGACTTTATTCAAGAAATTAATATATTAAAAAATAAAAAGCTTAACTTTTAATAATTAAAACTTTACGAAATTTATAAAGCCTTTCTTAAAAAGAGTTATTATAAGTTAAAAGAATTAAGAGTCGATAATATACTTCTTTATAATACTTTTATAATTAATTACCTTAAGTTATTTTATAAATAAAAGCGCTTTATTTATTATAAAAACGACGAGCTTTTAACGATAACTTAATATAATAATAATAAAAACTAACTTAAACCCAGTCTCGAGGAGCGAAATTTATAAAGTTTTAAAGACTTTAAAAAGTTTATAAAATAAATTATATAAAATTATAAAATTATTATTAAAGTACTTAAAAGGCTAACTTACGTAAAATAAAGTTAATATTAAGTCGTTATTTACTCTTTTAACGAATAACTTAATCGTTATAACTAATACTATTAATTACTTTTTATTATAATTCTTATAACTTATTGTTTAATATTATTAAATACTAAATTATAGCGAGGACGCACTTTTTATATTTTATAAAAAGGACGAAAATTAAAGTACGATGATAAAAGTATATACTAAAATACTAGAAGCTCTTCCTTAAACGACAAAAAATCCCTTTAATACTTCGAATACTATTTATGTTTATAAATACTTTTTAATCGCACTTATAAGTCGTTCCGCAATAATAATATTAATATTTTAGTCGAGCTAAATAATGTATTTGCGGTGGCTGCCCTTCGAATAATTCAGCACTATTAACGCTGGACGTATAAGCTCGAAAGCTTATAAATATAATAATTATTAATATTTTATAAAACTAAAAAAGCCCTTAAGAAACTTAAAGAGAGTTTTAGCCTTATGGAATAATTTAATTAAATTAAGTCGATTATAACTTATATTATAAAAGAATAAAATTCAATCGAGCACTTACTTCTTATTAAATCTTAAAAAAAGTTAAATAATAAATTAAACGAAATTCCTTTAATAAGTCATTCCGGAGCGTTAATAGTCTTAATATATTAATAAGCCAGGCGTTAAAGACGATAACCCCCCGAGACACACTACCGAAGTAAACTTATATAATAAGTCCTCGAAGGTAATTAAAAACTAAAAATTCTTCTTTAATATTATTTAAATACTTTATAATAAAAAAGATTTACCTTAATTAAAATAATTCTTAAAGTTGTAATAAATAAGCTATTAATTTAAAAAAAATATATATAATAATTAAAAGGTTATACGTAATTAAACGACTTAAAATTTAAAAGAGTTTATAAAGTTAAATAAATAAAACTAATTTATATATTTAAATAAATAATAAAGCGCGTAATAAGCTATAAGTTATTGTAAAGGAAATAAATTATTATAATTACTTTATATTAATAATAAAAATCGTTAAATTTATTATTAATAATATAAAAAGTTTATTTAAATATTAATAACTTTAATATAACGTACTTAAAAACGGAGCTTAATATTCTAAAATTATAATAATTAAGTTAAAGATAAACAAAATAAGTACGGCTAATAAATTACAAATCTCTAGCTTTTTTATATTTCTCCTACGCCTTTAACCCTTTATATTATAAGTACTTTATTTTTAATTAGATTATTAATCCTCGGAAATCAGCGGTCGAGTTATCGCGAGCTTAAAGTTTAACGTAAAAATTATTATTAAACTTTATAAATTCTCTCGATTAACGGCTATTAAGTCTAGGCCTCTACGCTACTTAAGTGTTAATAGTAATAACTTAATTAAAAGTAAAAGTATAAGACAGCGAATTAGGTACCGTAATAGGCTAAGCCTGTCTTAAGTTATTTTAAGTAACGCATCGAAGTATTAAAGTAATAACGACTTCATTTCTTTAGAGTTTCGGTTAATTAATTTTAAAATAATAAAATAAATAAAACTATTTTATATAAAAGGAGATTTTAATTAATTTAAACTATACGCCTCTTTTTTAATTATTTTAAAATCTCGCTTATTAAAATTTAAATACTACTATTATAATTCCGTCGCGATAATAACTTTATAAAGGACTTTAGCGAGTAAATAGTGCTTTATTATAAGCACTTAAGCTATCCACAGGTATTCTTCTAACTTTATCCTTATAAGACTGTCTTTCACCAAGTAAATTAATTAAACTTTAGGTTAAGAGCTTCCCTTAGTTAAATATTAGTCCTTGGACTTTTAAATGAAGAATATTAATCGACTAAAAAAAAACACTATTACTTTCGCCCTTAAAATATATTTACTTCTTTTTTAAACTTAAAATCCGGCTTAATTTATACCGGCTTATAAAAGTATTTAAGGAATGTTTTTATTATCCTTAAAGTCATTATAAAGTTATATTAATATAAAGTTCTTTAAAAAGAAACTTTACCTTTAAATAAAAAGGGGTTGCCTTAATAAAAAAGGACTTCTGAAAAGCTCGATACTATTAATTTAAAGGTTATTTATAATGTAATTAATAAAGGCTTAAAATAAGTAATAAAAGTAAAGATACTTCTCATTTTAATAAAGTAATTAAAGTTATATTTTTATTTTAAATTTTTAAATTATATTAAAGAAATATTAAGATTTAAAAGTTAACGATATTAAACGAAAGAGAATTTACCTTTAGCCTCTTACTCTTCTTAGCCAATTAATAATAAGAAGTAAGTTAAAGAAAAGCAATGATAAAGGCGGTTTAAGATAACTTATAACTTATTAAAGCTTTAAGAGTTATTTTCGAGAAGCTTTTACTTTATAACTTATTATTAAGAAAAAAGAGAAACCGCGAAGAAGATTAAGTAGCTTAAAGTTAATATTTCTTTTCTTCCCCCTTTAAATATAATAAATTTTAGTCGCTTATAGTAATTTATTTATTTATTAAAGAATAATAAGAAAATATAATAAAAAATTATTAAAGCATTATTGGCGCTTTTATTTAATATAATGACCGTTAAAATAAAAGGAAAGGAAATCACTTAAGACTGACTTCGTCGTTATTTAATATCGACTTATTAAAAAAGTAAAAGTAAAAAAAAGAAGATAAAAAAAAAAGAAATTTAATTAAATTAAGAAAAGAAATGCTTTAATTAACTTCTTTTTACTTTTTTATTATATTTCGAACCTTAAAGATAAAAAGACCGTCTTTTGATTACTATTTACTTTTAACCTTATATATTTATATATTTTTACTTTTTTAATATACCCTTAATATATTTCCTTTTGTTTTTAATAACGATTAAGAGATTAAGAAAATTTATAAAAAATTCGTTAAAATAAGGGTATAAAAAAGGAGTAAGGTCGTTAAAAACACATTAGCTTAAGGTATAAGAGAATATTAATAAATTTAACGCATTATAAGAATCGATTTCTATTTTATAAAGAAAGTCAGTCTTTACGCCGTAAGAAAAGGAGTCGGGAACTTATTTAAAATGTTAATTATACGCTAATTTATTTTAAAAGAATCACTTTAACTTTACTAAAGCTAAAGTTTACTCGAATATAATATTTAAAAAGGTAAGTTTAAGCGGCAAAAACGATATAATAAGTATTAAGAGGTATAAAAAGACTAATATAAAAGTAAAGAGACGCGTAAAGCCTTCTTAAAAGTATTATAAAAAAGAGTAATAAAGTTATTAAAAAGAAAAAAAAGGAAAAAAAATAATAAAATAAAAGATAATATTTAAAGGTATTAAGTAAAACAATTGTTTACTTTTAAAAGTAAAGTGTAAGTCACTTAACATTTACTTGTCCTTATTTAAACACATTTTCCTTTAAATATTTAAAGCTTTAAAGTTATAATATTAATTCTTATTTCTTTACTTAAGGTTAAGTATGAGTTTTTTAAAAAGGGGACGCATATAATGAGGTTAACCTCAGAAGCCCATTTGTCACGTAATTGAGCTGCGTCTTATTATATTTAAAATAGCCTCTAAAATAACATTCTTTAATAATAATAACGATTTTTATTATTATAACTTTTCTTTTTTATTTAAATTATACCTCTCCCTTTTTTTAATAAATTATATTCTTTAAATATATAATATCTTTAATATTTATTAAATAAGTATTTCCTACGTTTACCCTCCGGCACTTACTTTATTACCCTCTTGTTATGTGCTTAATGTTTTCCCCTCCACAATACTTTTATTAAGAATTAATATATATACTCGGGGCTTGTATTACATCTCTCGAATACTTATGCGCCTTTAAATAATAAGGCTTATTTATATAACAAAGCCTTATTATAAGAGTGTATCACGCCTTACATCAGTAAAAAATTTCGCGGACGCCCAGAATCGAATCCGCTATTTTCGCTATTTTAGTCAAAAGGCCGCCTTTAACGCTTAAAGCCGCCTTTTCAAATTTTAATCGGTCGCTAATATTAAAAGCGCCAGTTTATTTTAATAAACGCTAAGGTTAATTAAGTAATTTTTATAAATATAATTTAAACGTTAAAATATTATAATTTTAAAAAGAATATATTTTGGCGTTTTTTTATTAATTGAATCCGGTTAAATTAGCGTTAATTTTAAGTTTCGTTTATATTTTGTCGAGCACGTCCTAAAAATTAGTTTCGCTAAAGCTCTTACACTATAAATATCCACGCTAAAAAAATTATAATAACAAAATCGTTAGTTTCGGGTAAATTATATGCGCACGCTAGCCGGCCCTAGCCCTAATCGGGCGTTATAAGAGCTATATTATTAATATTAATATTATTATTATATTAATATATTAAATAAAATAAAACAATAAAGCCTCACTTTTAAAAGTGGGGTTATAATACGCTAGTCGATTTCGGCGCTTTCGGCGCTTTTTACGCCTTCGGCGCGCTTTTAATTTATTATAATAAGAAACTGTCCCTAAAATTTTCGATATGCAACTTCGGCTTTAAAAGCACCGAAAGCGCCAAAAAGGCGCCTCTGGCGCCTGCGTCCGACGTCTGCCGCAGGATTTTTTTGCAGATGTAACGCAGTCTATTAATTATGTATATGCTTTCGTAAGCACTTACGTATATATATTGTGGTGGGGTTGACCTCAGAGGTCCATTTGTCACGTGAATGAGCTGCATTTTGCTATATTTAAGATAGCCTCTAAGGTAATATCCTTTAAGAATAATAACGATTTTTATTATTATAACTTTTTCTTTTTATTTAAATTATACTTTTCCTTTTTTTTAATAAATTATACTTTTTAAATATATAATATCTTTAGTATTTATTAAATAAGTATTTTTTACGTTTATCTTTCGGCACTTATTTTATTACTTTTTTATTATATATTTAATATTTTCCTTTTTATATATTTTAATAACCGACGTAAAAAATAAATAAAAAAGCTAAAATAAAGTACGTAAAAAAGCCTGAAGGCCTTTTATATTAATTATAAAGACCGAAACCGACAAGTGCTCGAATTAATATAAACTTATTTACTTAAAGATTTCTTAGCCCTTAAAGTAAAATTAAATACGGCACCTTAATAGTCTCTTATAATATAACGAAAAGCACAAAAAGTCTAAAGGAAAATAGCCGGATCACGTCGTTAAAAACGCCTTAATCGATATTAAAGTATATTTAATACTTTAAAAACGAAAAATAAATTATTTAAAATAAATTCGGTAAATTTTAATATTAATTACACTTTTAATAGGCGTATTTATTACTCTTTTCTTTTTCTTTTTTCTGTTAAGGGCAAACTTTAGGCTGGGGAGACGGAGTTTAATAAAAAGATATATAAGGTTTTATTTTATACTTTTTTAATTAATTTCGGTCTTAAGTTATTTTACGCTAAAATTGACTTTAATAATAATAAAGCTTTTATATTTAGCGAGATTTATTTATTTTACTTAAGCTTATACGTTTGTTTATTATAAGAATAAAAAGCTTAGACTTCGGCGTCTTTCGGGCTTTATTACCTCGGGAGGAGCTTAAAGTTATAAGCTCTTTAACTTAATATTTTTACTTATATATATTTTTTATTTTCTTAAGCTTATATATTCTTTTTTTTTTAATATAATATATTATATTTTTTACTTTTTTATTAATAATATTAAGTATATTTACTTTTTAATAAATTACTAATTTTATTAAGAAAAGTTAATTATATTTAAAAACGATATTAAAAATAACGCTTTTAGCGGCAACTTAAAGGGCAAGAAGCTTAAACGACTTATGTCGTACAGAATAAGGGTTATATACTGAATACTGCAGATCGCATCTATAAGTCCTGTTTTTGCACAACAGTTATGAGCCCTATAGCGCAGTAATTGAATTCACAGTCCTTGCGCGCTGTTGTTCTGTAGTATTAAGTGTTTTTTCCTTCCGAAGTACGGCCGCTGCTTTCGCTTGCAATAAGCGAGCTACTACCGACTTAAATAAGCGAGGACGTTATACGACAGGGTGGGCGTGCGGGGTTACACTTGCCCTAGGTCACGTGAAGGTGCGGGTCAGAGACGGCCGGAATAACGTTCCGCCGCCTCTGGGGGGTGTGTCGTACAAAATAAAGGTTATATACTGAATACTGCAGATCGCATTTGCAGGTCCTGTTTTTGCACAATAACTTATTAATAACTTTTTTATAACTTAAGGAAGCTTTATAACCCCAATTATAAATTACTTTATTATCGAGATAGGCTTTATAGGTTTTATAAGCTTCTTTACCTTCGTGCCTACTAGGCTTTTAATAAAGCTTAATATCGCTGGAATTATTAATTTTACTTTATTATAACTACTGGGAATACTTATAGATAATATTTTAATTATAAAAGAGAAAAAGAAGAGAAATAAAAGTAGCGGTAGTAATTTATAATAAAATATATTTAATTATAATTAAAGCAGTAATTATTTAAAAAGCTTTAATATAAGAGCTTAGGCCGCCTCTTAAGCTTTATCGGCTTATATAACACTTACTTAACTTATATACCCTTAATTTTTATTATATTTGCCTCTAAAATAAAGGGGACTTAACCCTGCTAATATAAGTTATATAATATTACTTTAGGCTTAAGTTACTTTTGCTTAAGCTTTTTAATTAATACGACTTACGCTAAAATAATATAAACTTATTAAAACCTTTATATTATATAAAGTAAACGAGGCTTTAAATAATTATTATTATAAACTTACTTTTAATAATATAGCGTTTTAATAACTTATATCTTAAGCCGCACGATTTGCCACGGACTTTATTAAAGGACTTTCTTATTTTATAATAACTTAAGTTATATTAATCTTAAATACTTTTAATTACTTATGTGAGAATAGGCGAGCCAATCAAGAAGAGGAAGCGCAGTAAGTAAGGACACGTAATCAAAGATAAAGTAGAATTGATTGCTTGCTTACTTAAAGAGTTAGAAGAGCTCTTCGGTAGTTATATATAAAATAATAACTTCTTTAAAAGCTTTTACGACTACGTAACTGATTACGTAGCTTATACGAGCTACGTAATTGAATACGAGCGTAATTTCCCGGAATACGAAAGTAATTTCCGGGCCGCGTAAGCAGTGGAAACTCCTTCGGCTATTCTAGGGTAAAATCGGCACGAGTTACCGAAGTGAAATCTAACACGCCCTCTTAATGAGTGACGTAATAGCTTTATAAGCTTATATATAAGCTAGCTTTAAAGCAGAGCTTATATTTACAAAAATAGATTAAATACATAAAATAACCCTTTGCGAAGGGTAGGCCAGATATGAAGAGAAAGAAATATAAATTATAATTTCGTTTCTTCCGCTTTAGCCCTATTCGGCTAGTCTTAAAAGCCTTATGAATTCAATGAATTTAGGCTTATCTAGCGGCTTTATAAAGCCGTCGGCTTTTTATTTAGACTCTCTTATATAAATTAGGTCTATTTCGCCTTAATTTATAAGGTCGCGGACGTAATAATATTTAACGGCAATATGCTTAGTTCTCTTGTGGAATTGAGAGTTATTAGCTAATAAGAGAGCGCCGTTATTGTCCGTATAAATAAGGAATCGTTCCTGTATGTAATAGCCTAATTCAGTTAGAAGCTGCTTTATGTAAATAGCCTCTTTAAAAGCCGAATTAATAGCTATATATTCGGCCTTAGTCGTGCTTTAAGTTATAATACTTTAGAGCTTGCTTTTCTAGCTGAATAAGTAACTCGCTAAGTAAAAGCTTAAGCCGCTAGTCGATTTAGCCGTACTAATGTCTCCGGCGTAGTCGGCGTCGTAATAGCCGCTTATATATCGACTAGAGCTTTTTTCGTAAATTAGCCTTAGCTTTTTTGATCCTTTTAGGTATTTAAGCACGTTTTTAAGGGCAATTATGTGATCGGCGCTAGGGTTACTAGCGAATCGAGCGAGCTTTATAACCGAGTAGTAAATATTAGGTCTAGTTGCTAGCGTGAGAAACAAGAGGCAGTTTATAATTTGCTGATATTGATTTATTTCCTCTTTATTAGCCTGATTAGGATTAGGCTTTAGCTTAGCCTTCGAATCTATTGGTATATCTTTAGGCTTACAGTCGGTCATATTAAACCGCGCTAGCACTTTTTCAATATAGCTCTCTTGACTTAGCTTTATATAACTTTTGTTTAAGTTATAGTCGATATTTATACTCAAGTAGTCCTTTATTAGCCTTAAATCTTTTAATTTAAAGAGCTTTTTAAGTTCTTTAATAAAGTATTTGATATTATTGACGTTTAGGCTAATTATCGCTAAGTCGTTTACGTAAATAGAGACTATAAGCTGTTGCTCCTTATTAATTAGGATGTAATTCTCGGTAATTAAGGCTTGAAAACCGAGTTTTTGGACTAGGACTTCTTTTAACGTAATAAACTAGAGCCTAGCTGACTGTTTTAGCCTGTATAAGGCTTTATTAAGTAGGAGTAGTTTACTAGCGTATTTTTGGGCATTTATGCCTTCGGGAAGCACTATATATAGAGTATTTACGTTAATATTATTCTGTGTAAAAGCCGAAATTATATCGACTTTCTATATAAGCCAGCCGTAAAAGACCGCTAAGGCGAATATAAGTCGCTAAGCTATTTGTTTTATTACGCTAGCAAACGTATCTATATAGTTAAGGCTATAAAGTTGCTTAAACTCTTTAGCGACGAATCTAACTTTAAATTCGAAGTAATTAAATGATTCTTTAATTTTATACACCCACTTCGTTTTTAAAAGCTTATAAGCCTTACTAACGTCTTTTGGCACTATTTCCCAAGTCTCGTGACTTTCTAAGGAATTAGCTTCTTTTTCCATGGCTTTTAGCCAATAGTCCTTATACGGAGAGGCTATAGCCTTTTTAAAGCTTTTAAGCTCGTAAATTTGAAGGCCTTTAATCCGTTTAATAACGACTTTATTAGCCTCTAGCTCTTCGGGTAGCTTTATTAATTTCTTTTCTAAATCTTCGTCTATTTTAGAGCTTATTAAAGCTATAAAAGCTAGTCTCTTAACGTCTTTATAAACAGAAAAAGCTTCTTTTTCCTCTTCGATTAATTAATTATTTAACTGGCGAATAGCCGTCTTAAAGCTTAAGTATATTACTGGCTGATTTTCCGAAGAGTTATTAAAGTCTTTAGCGCTAGTACTAGCGTTTCTAATTACGACGTTAGGCTCCCAGCTCGAATAATCCTTTCTAGGCCTCTTAATAGGCGCTTTAAGCATTTCCGGGCTAGCCGTATTAGGCCTCTTATTAGCCTTTAGCGTTTGAAGGAGCTCTTGTGCGAATAAGTCGGATTCGTCTTCAAAATCCGTTTTCTCGCCCTCTGATTGGTCGATAGGCGACTTTTCGCTTATATTGCCTTTATTAGGCATTTTGTCGTTAATATCACTTATTAGCTTAATAATATCGTCGCTAGCGCCTTTAAACTCTTCAAGTATTTCGATTATAAAGTCGAATTCGGTTTCTTCCGTCATATCGTCCTTAAGGATTAAATCTTTTTTAATTAGGACGTTTTTAGAGCTTATAACGGCTCTTTTACTCGGTAAATAAACTAAGTAGTTATTAGAAGACTCAAAACCGACAAGAATACCCCTGTCGGATTTATCGGCTAACTTATAAGCTCTTTTATTCTTAAGTACGTAGGTTAAAGAGCTTAATATGCGAATATAATCGATTGTCGGTAATTTACTGTATAAAGCTTTAAAAGAAGTCTTCTTTATAATAGAGTTATATAACCGATTCTTAATATAAGTTATTCCTTGTAATAAGTAAGGCCATAAAAACAAGGGTAATCTCTTAGTCTTATAGACGCTAATTAGCCGCTCTATTAAGTATTTATTTAACTTTTTGGCTATCCCGTTTTAGGAAGGGGAATAAAGGCTAGTATATTCGCATATATACCCTTTTTACTTACAATAATGCGTTCATTTATTAGATTTGAATTCCCTAGCGTTATTAAGCTTAAAAGCTTTAATATTCGCCATGAATTTATATTTGTCGCTATTTTAATTATTGAATTAATTATTAATTATATTATAAAAGTCGATTAAGACGTTATAAGCGTCGGCTTTGAGTTTTAAAGCGTATAACTAAATAGCTCTTGATCTTTTATATATAATAATGAGGAAATAGCGCTTTCTTTTAAGTCCTTTAACTTTAAAAGGCCCCGCAATATTAATATCGAATATAATTAAGGGTGGCGCGTTTGACATAAGCTTTTTACTGCCGATCACGTGCATTTTGCCGCTATTATAAGCGTTATAATCGGCTAGCTTGTCTTTTTATTAGATTTTCTTTAATTTATAGCTTTTCTCAATCGTTTTAAGAATCGACTTTTTATTTATATATACTAGCTTTTTATAATAAAAGTCTAGCGGCGAATTTAAGTCTACCTGATATATTATAGGTTCGAGAGCGTTAATATCGACTTCCGCTTGAACGTAATAAGTGTTATAATCTTATTTAGTTTGTAATTGGCCTTTTTTATACTTTAATAAAGTACCGTTCTCGGTAAAGTTAATTAATTAGCCTTTCTTAATCATTTCCTTTGAGCTTAAAAGGGTCGTTTTTAGCTCCGGAATATAGTTTACTCGTTAAATAATTACTTTCATATTGTTATTACTCTTAATAAGAATATCTCCGGTGCTTAGTATCGGTAATACGTTGCTATTAGCGATTATGACTGATTTGCGAAGGGTAAGTTAATAGTTAAGTAACCATTCTTTATTAAGCGTATAGTGCTCGCTAGCACCGAAGTCTAAAACTAGTTTATAATTATAAATAATTCTAAAAGCTTGATTTGTAATATCTCCCTTTAATTAGTCAGAATCGGACTCGCTTAATTCCTTTATAATATTTACAAAAGTACTCATAAGTAAGAGAAGTTCAAGTTATATTTTAGGCTTCACATTTAACCTACCTTTTGATAAGGGTAAGTGGTTTATGTGTGCCTTTATAGGCTTTCTAGCCGTCACGTGCTTATTAGGCGGCGTATAAGTCTTAGATACGGCTATAATAGCCTTCGTAGACTCTGTTTTTGATTCGCCTTTTAACTCCTTAGCCTTTTTAGGCTTATTATTAGGCCTTTTATTCGGGTTTTCCGAATTATTAGGCCTTAGCTCAGGGTGTAAGACCCAGCACGTAAACGTTATATGTCCTATGATTTTGCACTTATTGCAGTGCTTCTTATTACCGCCTTTGCCGCCTTTAAACGCTTTATTAGCGTTAAGGTCAGCATTAGCGCCTATGCGAGCTTCTTCCGAAATTAAATCGTTAATTAGACCGTCAATATCGTTATTCTTAAGATTACTTAACATTTTCTCGTATTTACGAGACGAAAAGGCGTCAAAAGAGCTCGGCAAGCCTTTTAATATAAGGCTAGCTATTACAGGCTTTGGAATCTCGCAGTCTAGTTACTTTAAGTATATGGCGCTCGATTGGATTACGCTTGTATATTCGTCTATGCTCTTATAAGAGCTGTAATTGGAATCGACGATTTGATTTATATAACGGCCGACTAATTTAAGCGTTGATTAGCCGAAAGTAAATTAAATAACGTTTTATAGCTTTTTAATTATATCTTTGTCTTTAAATCGCTTTTAATTCTCTAGCGATATAATCGACTTTAGCGCCCCTAGCGCCTTTTGGTTTTGCGTCTTAAAGTAATCTAGCTTTTTGTGATATTTTACGGCTAGCTTATGAAAATAAGGGGCTAATACGGTTTTACTTCTTTCGGTACTTTTAGCGTAATATAAGGATTAGTCCGGAGGTAAAGCTTTGCCGGAAATATAAGGTATATAGCTGTTAATTTCCAGGAATAGGCTAGCGGGATTTATTCATTTAATATAATTAAATTTCCTTATTAGTTTTTCTCCTTTAAAGGCAGTAGCGGCTATTTTTAAGCTTGTCTTAATTGAGTTTAGCTTTGATTCCTTTAGGCGATTTTATCACTTATAGTGATTTATTAGATTATTCTAGTCTTAGACTTTATTTAAGTCTTTATAACCTTATAATGAGGCTACCTTCTTTGATTTAGTATGCTCTGAATCGATATAAAATCGATATTTAAGGTAATAAGTCTTGCTAAGGACTTATATATTATTTTACTAAGGGTTTCGCTTAGCTAGTGTTATAATAGGGTTCCCAGCGGGTCTGCTTAGGCTCTTATTACAACGCTAGCGCCACTACTAGCTTGGTTTTTCTCACAGGAATTAATAAGCTTAACTAGTTGTAATCCTCTCCGAGGATGGCTTCTTATATAGCTAGAAAAGCCTAAAAACCCTTTGTAATTTATATTAAACTAGTGATAATTCGGATAGCTATTCCTTAATACAAGCCACGCTAGTACGCTACTTATAGCTACTGCTAGCGCCGTAAAAGGTATGGGCGCCTAGGAATGAGAAGTTTATTATAAGACTTAGAATCGCAATCTAGGTGGCTACGCGCGCTTATAACGTTTAAGGACCGCTAAGTTATGATTTTCCTAGGGTTTAGTCTTAAGGTTAAAGGCTTCGGGTCCGTAATACGTCCTAATCGGGTTAGTAAGGGCTCAAAGGGGTCTAGCTTACTTCAGTTAAGAGAAGCTAGTATGGCTTTATCGACAAGCGTTTGAACGGAAGCAGCCGAAGCGGTATTAGCCGAGAAAGCTCAGCTAGTCGTCTCGATCGGGAAGTGTGTCGGTGACTGATATTATTGGCTGCCTTAGCGAATTGCCGAATTGCTACTATGTGAGAATAGGCGAGCTAATCAGGAAGAGGAAGCGCAGTAGGTGAGGACACGTGATCAAAGACAAAGTAGAATTGATTACTTACTTACTTAAAGAGCTAGAAGAGCTCTTCAGTAGTTATATATAAAATAATAGCTTCTTTAAAAGCTTTTACGACTACGTAACTAATTACGTAGCTTATACGAGCTACGTAATTGAATACGAGCGTAATTTCCCGGAATACGAAGGTAATTTCCGGGCCGCGTAAGCAGTGGAAACTCCTTCGGCTATTCTAAGGTAGAATCGGCACGAGTTACCGAAGTGAAATCCAACAACTTATATTTTAACGGGAATAATATTATTAAGTTCTTTAAGACCTTAAAGTAATTCTTTACGGCTCGAGGCATTACGGATAACGCCGAAAAGAAATAATACGTCGTGGACTATTATACTCTTAAAATAAGTTAAAATATCGAGTGGCTCCCCGACTTCTTTAATAACATTTATTAAAAGTTAATTAAAGAAGTTATAAGAGAATATTAAATATTTAACTTTAAGTAATATTATTATATTTTTTAAAACTTAAAGAAGATATTTAATAATTTTAAATATATTATAAAAAATACTTTTAAATTTTAATTTTAATAATTCTTCCGAGCTTTTAAAAAAGTTAATCGAGCTTATATATAAAAGAAACTTATTACGGAATAATAAATAATTATAAAGTTTTTAATAGCTTTATTTAAGCACTTTAAGTGAAAAGCTAGAACTTTTATAAAAAATAATAATACTTTTAATATAAAAAATATATAGTCTTTTAATAAAATATACGCTAAAATAAAGCTTACTCCGAGTCGAGCAAGAAATTAATACTTTAATTAAAAAAGAAGTATTATTTATATAAATTACTTAAGCCGACCGACTTCGACTCGGGTCGAGTAATAATAAAACTCTTTCTTTAGCGGTATTATTTAAAAGGCTTAATTTTATAGCTTATCCCGAGTTTATAAAGTATAAAAATAATTCTTTAATTTAAGAGATTAATAACGTTTTTAAAAAAGAGTTTGGTGCTTTATCTTAAATTAAATTAAAAAAAGTATATTTAAGAAAAAATAATTTTTATTATTAAGAAGCTGACTCACGATATTAATTAAGTTATAAAACGAAATATTAATACAATTTCAAAAGAATTAAATAACTTGCGCATATTATATGCTATTATAAAAAAAAGAAAGAATTTAAAGTTAATAGCCAAAGTTAAGGCTTTATTTACTTACGAGTCGATTATATACTTTAAAAAAGCTGAAGTATTTTATTAAGATTTTAAAATAAATTTTAAATATAATTAACGTTTTAATATAAAAGATAATATAAGCACCGAATGCCTCTTTTACTTTTATAAGCTGATTTTAAGTATTAAACCTTAAGGATTTTATAAGTATTAAAATTAATATTACGAGTTTAAAAAGTAACTTAATTTAAGAATTATTTATAAAAATAAAGATAATTATATTTATATAAGCTTTTTAAAAAAAAGGAATAAAAGCTTAAGCGGTTTAATTTCTTTAAGATAAATAAAAAAAAAAGTCTTTATTTTATAAATAATTAATATAAAAAAAAACTTAAGCTTAAGGCGGAAAAAAGAAGTAATTTAAAAGAAGCTTTAAGACGCTTAAGAAGCCCTTTTAACTTAATAAAATATTATATTAAAGTCAGCTTTAAAAAGATTAATATTAAAAGTAAATTAAAATCCTTAAGATTATTTAAATATCTTTATTATTTAATTCTTTAATATAATAAAATTAGCTAACGTTTAAAACGTATTTATTACTTTTAATTTAAAAGAAATAAATAATAGCTTTAAAATAGCACTTATAAAAATAAAACGATAAAATGCCGCTGCTTTTAAAATAATAATAAGAGCCGAATTATATATAATTAGAACTCTATTTTAAGAACGCCTTAAGACTTAAGTTAATTATAAACAATTAAAAGTTCGTAAAAAAGTTAAAAATGCCGTTAGATTTCAAAAGTTTATAAACGTAAATATTTTAAATAAAATACTTAAAATAAAACTTATTTAAATTATTATTTTTAAGAAATTAAAGAAAGTTATTTTAGTCGTGAGTCGAAAAGAACCGACTGCTACTAAATTACCTTTTACGAGGACTATTTAAAAACGTATTAAAAGCAACTTATTTATCGCCGTTAAGGCGACTTTAAGCCGACCTTACGTATATTAAGCGTTATTACGAAATAATTATACGTCAAATAATACGCTCGATAAGCTTTTTATTTAAAAAGAGCTTTTTAAAAACTTAACTTTAAGGGAAATCCTTATTTTAATCGACTTATTAAGGACGAGTCGACTAAAGACTATTAATTAAGAGATTTAAGACTAAATTATTATTATTAATATTAAGATTATAATATATATAAAACTTCTTTAAGACTGTAATTAAAAAAGGAATAATATTATATTTTAACGTCTTTTATTACTTTAAGTTAATACTTCGGATTTTATATTAAGAAGACTACGAGTTTTATAATAGTTTAGACGTATTTTCCTTAATAAGAATAATAAGTTATTACTTATTTTATTATATCTCGAATTAAATTTACGTATAAGCTTTAAGTTTAATTAAAAAAAAATAAAAGTATTAAGTTTTCTTAATATAAGAAATGTTAATTTAGTAATTAATTTTTTAATTATTATTAAGCTTAATTTCTTTTTTTTAGCTCGGTGCTTATAATATTAACTATTATTTTAATAGCGCTTTAAAAAGTAATAATTTTAAAAAAGGAATTTAAAGTCGACTTACTTTTAACCGCTAAAGTTTACTTAGTCGACACGCCTTAAAGATTAAGTTATAAATAATACTCTTTAACGCCGAAGTGTGTAATTATTATATTTAAAAAGATAAGATTTAGTAATATTTAAGTCATTTTTAATTCCGGCGCAGAAGTTAATTATATATTTTATAATATTATTATTTAATTAAAAGTCTTTATTATAAAAAGCGACTCTATAGCTTTTAAAAGCATTATAAGCGTAAAATCGCGATTTTTAAGATATATAAATAATATTTTAATTATAATAAGAGATTTTATTATTTTATTAAATTTTATATTATAAATATCTTAAATATTAGAATTATTTTTAGATTTTTATTTTTTCGGATTACCCGCGTTTTATTTAAATCCTTATTTAATGCAAAAAGCGGTTTAATTTACGCTAACTTATAAAATAAAATTACGCGACTAGTTATTATTATTAAAGTAATTAAACTTATAGAATACGCTAAAAGTATTAAAGCTATGAAGTTTAAGAGCCGAGTTAATAAAATATTATTAAATTTGGAATTAAACTACTTAAAGTCTGAAACTAACTCGGAAAACAAGTAATTAACTATAATTAAAGCTTTATAATTAATACCGTCGAATACCTTTTAAAAAATACTTCCTTTAAGCTCGAGGACGAGCTTTTTTATAAAAAAGACTAAAAAACCTTTAATAATAAAAGCAATTCCTTTTTTAAAAATATCTTATATATTTTTATTAAATATATAAAATAAGAATTCATAATTTTAAAAACGGACTTTATAATTACCTCTTTTATAAAGACTTTATTAAAGCTTTTTTTAATAAAAAACGTATGTTTAATACCGTATTAATTAAGAAAATCGAGCTTATTTTTTAATTTATTATAAATTATAATATTTTATTAATAACGTTTTTATTTAAAGAACGTAAATAAGTTTCGCGAGTTTATATTATATATAAATCAAAAGATAAAAAGATTAAGCTTATAAATTAAATAAATAAAATAAAAGATGCGCTTAAAAGCCGTAAAAATTAATATAAAGTTTTTAAAGAAAAGGACTTTTATTAAGAGTAAATTAAAAAATATTAAAATATTTTACTTTTTCATTTTGCCGGCTTTTTTCGTAGATTTAAGATTATAAAAAAGTGACTTATTATTTTAAATATTAAAAATATATTATAATTAAAAAAGAAAGCCTTTTTCGACGAAATTATATTAAATCGAAAAAGTTTTATTATATTTAATTAAATTAAATATAAGAAAATAATAAAAGATAGACTTAACCGTAAGGTTCTCGAACTCTTTAAGGAGTTATATTATAACGCTTAGTTTTTAATTAAGAAAAAGGAATTAAGAAAATACCGCTTAATTAACTCGGTAATTATATTTAACGTAATTACTTTAAAAGACGTTAACTTATTTTTTTATTAATAAATTTTTAAAGGAATTTATAAAGTATTATATTGCGAGTTTAATAAACTTATATTTAAGTTATAATTAATAAGTATTATATTAAAGTAGTCAAAATATAACGGCCTTTTTTATACTTAATATTAAACTAGTTCGAAACACAAGGTTATCTTAAGGAGTTATAAACTCTATTGCTTAATTGTCGTACAAAAAGCGGACCCGCAGTCTGTAAACTGCGTATTTAGCTATATAGCCTTTATACCCTTGTACCCCTGGATTTCGCACGACACACCCCCTAGAGGTCGAAGATATTATCCAATCAGCGATCTCTGTTTGTAATTCAGGTCTAGGCCCTTCTGCCACCTCTTAGGGTAACCCTTATTTATATCCAAGGTGCTCTTCAGCTGGTGACGTCAGGCAGTAGGCTTTCTTAAGGCCCCTGAGTCGCTGGCAAGCAGCTCATTCGCTAGAGAAGCGAACGTCTGCCTCCGCTCGCTGTGGTTAAGCGAAGGCGGGGAAATCTCGGGCAAAGCGCGGTATAAATCGAAGCTTAAAAAATAGCTACAGTGACGCAGTCTCCTGTCGTAGACTCAAGACAGAGCTGTGGCTCTTAACTGTCGTATAAAAAGCGGACCCGCAGTCTGTAAACTGCGTATTTGGCTATATAGCCTTTATACCCCTGCACCCCTGGATTTCGCACGACATTAATTTATAAGAATAATTAATAAAATATTAAAAGATATTATACTTTTTATTATAATATCGTTTTTAAACGATATTAACGTAAAAAGACTATATATAAATTATAATTAAAAGGAAGCATAGCTTAGAATTCGCTAGTTCGTCTTTAAGCACCTTCTTAACCTTAATAAGACGCTAAAACGCCTTAAGCGCGCTGGAGTTATTATAGGCCTTAAATCGCAGTTCTATCGTAATAATATAAACGTTATCGACTATATATATAATTCATAAAAAGAGAACCTTAGTTATATATTTAATTAAAATATAAAAATAAAAAGAATTTAAAAATATTATAAAAATTAAAAGATTTTTAAGTTTAATTATTTATTTTTATATTTAAATTAAAGACTTTTATTTATTAACCGAGCCGTTATACGATTTTATTAAAAAAGGAGTTAAATTTATATAAAACTCCGTAACTTATAGTTAAGTAATAAAAACCTTTTAAGTTATTTTATATATTTTTTTAATATTTTATAAAATTGATTACTTTAAGAACGCTAACGAAATTATCGTTTTTATAGATTTTAATAAAGTCGGATAAGATAGTTTTTTCGGTTAGCGTGACTTAAAAAATAATAAGCTTAAACCGGCGAGGTATAAGAGCGGCTTTTAAATAAAAATAAAACGAGATTATAACGTTATAAAAAAAGAATATAAAAGTATACTTTTAATCTTTAAGAAGCTTAAGATTTAATTTATAAAAGTCTATTTTATTATAAAGATTAACGTAAATACTTTTATTATTTAATTTAAAAGAGTTATTTACGATTACTTTAATGCGATACTTACTCGCTGGCTCGCTTAAATTAGGCTTTTCGACTTCGAAGTACGTTATATTAAAAGTATTACGTATATAATAGCAAATGCTCTCTCGAGGAAACCTAAATACTTTAATAATATTAAAAAAGATACCGAAAATAATAATAATAAGAATTAGATTTTAATTAAGCTTAATGCGGTTAGAATTTGTTTTATAAAAGTAAAGAATATAAAAGACTTAATAAAAAAGCTAAAGACTCTCGATAACTTTAAGTTAATTTAAAGACGTAATATCCTTATCGATATAAAACGAAAAGTTTAAGAATTACGAGATAAGTCGAATAATTAAGTAATACTTAATAGTAACTTAAGTATAAATTAAAAAAGCGAAGCGGATTTATTAATATTTTTAAAATATTATAAAAAGTATTATTAAAAGATAATTATTTATTTAATTACGCTTAAGACTTTAAAAGATATAAACTTAAAAGCCTTTTATATATTTTTTAAAAAAAGTATTATTATATAAAGTTTATAATTTATATATTTAAAGACTTTTATTAAAAGGCGTACTTATTAAATTTATTATTAATATTAATAAAAATAAAGCATATATTTTGCGAAGCTATTATAATAACTTCGGCTATAAAGGAAGGGAAAGTATATATTACCGCATTTCTTAGCGCTATTTTTAAAAGAGTTATTTTAAAAACTCCGTGGAATTCGTTAAAATATATAATAAATATATATTACGTAATATTAAGCGATAAAAAGAGCTTATAATTTTAATTATTTTAAACGGACTTATAGAAAAATAAGCGCTAAATATTACTTTTATATTAATATAAAACGGGAAAAGGTATTTTATTATTACTTAAGATAATATAAATAATTAAGTTAAACTTAAGGCGCTTGCTTCGAAAGAGGTTAAAGGCATTACTGATTTTATTTAATAAGATATTATTTGTTAATATAAGCTGTTTTAAAAACTAGTAGTCGATGGAGGTATAAAGAATATAAGCGAAGTCGTTAACTTATTAAATAAAATAAAAATTCGACGAATTTAAATATTAACTTATAACGTAAAAGCTAATAATATAATCGAGCGTGAATATAAGCTTATTAAGAATGCTCTTTTTAAAATAAAAAGAAATTAAATAAATAACTTATTAACGGTTTTATTTACTAACCGCATTATAATCTATAAACTTATAAGTTATACCTTCTTTTATATAATTTGCGGTAAAGAATTACTTCGTTTTATTAAAACACGTTATTTTATTTAAAGAAATCGCTTTTTAAAAGATATTAAGAATATTAACGATTTAATTTATATTTAAACTCTTTAATATTAAATATAAAATAATAATATAAAGGAAGTTAAGCTTTAAAAAATACGCCGTAAATAAAAAAGAAAAAAAGCTTTTAATGTAAAAAAGAATATTTAAAATAAGCTATTATAAGTTAAAGCCTTAGTTTTTAGGCACAACTTTATTCAATAAATCGATATATTAAGGAGTAAAACGCTTGACTTTTAGTAACTAAGACCTTACGAAATTTATAAAGCTTTCTTTAAAAAGAGTTATTATAAATTAAAAGAGTTAAAAGACAATAGTATATTTCTTTATAGTACTTTTATAATTTAATCGCCTTAAGCTATTTTATAAACGAGAGCGCTTTATTTATTATAAATACGACAAGCTTTTAATAATAACTTAATATAATAATAATAAAGACTAGCTTAAACCCAGTCTCGAGGAGCGAAATTTATAAGGCCTTAAAGACTTTAAAAAGCTTATAAAATAAATTATATAAAACGATAAAATTATTATTTAAGTATTTAAAAGGCTAACTTACGCGGAACGAAGTTAATATTAAGTCGTTATTTATTTTTTTAATAAGTAGTTTAATCGCTATAATTAATATTATTAACTATTCTTTATTATAATTCTTATAACTCGTCGCTTAATGTTATTAAACGCTAAACTATAGCGAGGACTTATTTTTTATATTTTATAAAAAGGATAAAGATTAAGACATAATAGTAAAAGTATATTGAAATATTAAGGGCTTTCTTTTAAACGACGAAAAATCCCCTTAATACTTCGAATATTATTTACGCTTATAAATACCCTTTAATCGCATATATAAGTCGTTTTGTAATAATAATATTAATATCTCAGTCGAGCTAAATAATGTGTTTGCAGTAATTGCCTTTTAAATAATTTAATATTATTAACGCTAGACGTATAAGCTTAAAAGCTTATAAATACAGTAATTATTAGCACTTTATAAAGTTAAAAAAGCCCTTAAGAAACTTAAAAAGAGCTTTAGCCCCGTGAAGTAATTTAATTAAATTAAGTCGATTATAGCTTATATTATAAAAGAATAAAATTTAATTAAGTATTTTTTTTTATTAAATCTTATAAAGAGTTAAATAATAAGTTAAACGAGGTTCTTTTAACGAGTCGTTTTAAAGCGTTAATAATTTTAATGTATTAATAGGTTAGGCGTTAAAGTCGATAACCTCCCGAGATATATGTAAGCTTATATAATAAGTCTTTAAAAGTAATTAAAGATTAGAAATTCTTTTTTAATATTATTTAAATACTTTATAACGAAAAAGATTTACTTTAATTAAAATAGCTTTTAAAGCTATAGTAAATAAGTTATTAATTTAAAAAAAATATATATAACGATTAAGAGGTTACGCGTAATTAAACGACTTAAAATTTAAAAGAATTTATAAGGTTAAATAAATAAAATTAATTTATATATTTAAATAAATAATAAAGCGCGTAATAAGCTATAAGTTATTATAAAGGAAATAAGTTATTATAACTGCTTTATATTAGTAATAAAAATCGTTAGATTTATTATTAATAATATAAAAAGTTCATTTAAATATTAATAACTCTAATATAACGTACTTAAAAACGGAGTTTAGTATTCCGAGACTGTAATAGTTAAGTTAAAAATAAGTAAAATAAGTACGGTTAATAAGTTAAAAATCTTTAGCTTTTTTATATTTTTTTTACGCTTTTAACTCTTTATATTATAAATGCTTTATTTTTAATTAAATTATTAATCCTCGGAAATTAGCGGTTAAGATATTATAAGCTTAAAGTTTAACGTAAGGGTTATTATTAAACTTTATAAGTTCTTTTAATCGACGGCTGCTAAGTCTAGGCCCTTACGCTGCTTAAGTATTAATAATAATAATTTAATTAAAAGTAAAAGTATAAAATAACGGATTAAATATTATAATAAGTCGAGCCTGCCTTAAGTTATTTTAAATAACGTATTAAAGTATTAAAGTAATAACGACTTTATTCTTTTTAGAGTTTTAATTAATTAGTTTTAAAATAATAAGATAAGTAAAATTACTTTATATAAAGGGAGATTTTAATTAATTTAAATTACACGCCTCTTTCTTAATTATTTTAAAATCTCACTTATTAAAATTTAAATATTATTATTATAGTTTTGTCGTAATAATAACTTTATAAAGGACTTAAGTAAGTAAATAATATTTTATTATAAGTATTTAAGCTATTTATAAGTGTTTTTTTAACTTTATCTTTATGAAGCTATCTTTTATTAAATAAATTAACTAGACTTTAAGTTAAGAGCTTTTTTTAATTAAATATTAGTCTTTAAACCTTTAAATTAAAAATATTAATCGATTAAGAAAGAGTATTATTGCTTTTGCTTTTAAAATATATTTGCTTTTTTTTAGACTTAAAATCCGGCTTAACTTACACTGGCTTATAAAGGTGTTCGGGGTATGTTTTTATTACGTTTAAAATTATTATAAAGTTATATTAATATAAGGTTTTTTAAAAGAGAATTTTATTTTTAAATAAAAGAGGTTATTTTAATAAAAAAATACTTTTAGGAAGCTTAATATTATTAGTTTAGAAGTTATTTATAATATAATTAATAAAAGCTTAAAATAAATAATAAAATTAAAAACACTTTTTATTTTAATAAAGTAATTAAAGTTATGCTTTTACTTTAAGTCTTTAAATTATATTAAAGAATTATTAAGATTTAAAAGTTAATAATATCGAATGAAAAAGAATTTATTTTTAGTTTTTTATTTATTTTAATTAATTAATAATAAGAAGTAAGTCGAAGGAAAGCGACGATAAAGGCAGTTTAAGATAACTTATAGTTTATTAAAGCTTTAAGGGTTATTCTTAAGAAGCTTTTACTTTATAATTTACCGTTAAAAAAGAGAAAGACTGCGAGGAAGATTAAGTAGCTCGAAGTTAATATATAAAATATAAAATATTTTCTTTTTTTCTTTTAAATATAATAAATTTTAGCCGCTTATAGTAATTTATTTATTTATTAAAGAATAATAAGAAAATATAATAAGAAGTTATTAAGGTATTATTAACGCTTTTATTTAATATAATAACCGTTAAAATAAAAAGAAAAGGAATTACTTAAGACCGACTTTATTATTATTTAATATCGACTTATTAAAGAAATAAAAATAATAAAAAATAAAATAAAAATAAAAAAAAGATTTAATTAAGTTAATAAAAGAAATACTTTAATTAACTTTTTTTTCACTTCTTTATTATATTTCGAACTTCGAAGGCAAGGAGACCGTCCTTCGATTACTTATTTACTTTTAATTTTATATATTTATATTTTTTTGTTCTTTTAATATGCTTTTAATATATTTCCTTGTATTTTTAATAATAATTAAAAGATTAAAAAAGTTTATAAAAGATTTATTAAAATAAAAATATAAAAAAAGAGCGGGGTTGTTAAAAATACGTTACCTTAAAGTATAAAGGAATATTAACGAATTTAACGCGTTATAAAAATCGATTTTTATTTTATAAAGAAAGTCAGTTTTTATATTATAAAAAAAAGAGTCGGGAATTTATTTAAAATAATAATTATACGCCGATTTATTTTAAAAGAGTTACTTTAATTTTATTAAAACTGAAGTTTAATTAAATATAATATTTAAGAAAGTAATTTTAAGCAGTAAAAACGACGCAATAAATATTAAAAAGCGTAAAAAGACGCGTAAAGCCTCCTTAAGAGTATTATAAAAAAGAGTAATAAAATTATTAAAAAAGAAAAGAAGGAAAAAAAATATTAAAATAAAAGACGATATTTAAAAGTATTAAGCGAGACGATTATTTGCTTTTAAAGGTAAGCTATAAGTTACTTAACATTTACTTATTCTTATTTAAATATATTTCCTTTAAGTATTGTGGTGGGGTTGACCTTAGAGGCCCATTTGTTACGTGATTGAGCTACATCTTGCTGTATTTAAGATAGCCTTTAAGGTAATATCCTTTAAGGGATAATAACGATTTTTATTATTATAATATTTCCTTTTTATTTAAACTATACCTTTCCCCTCTTTTAATAAGTTATATACTTTAAATATATAATATCTTAAGTACTCGTTAAATAAGTATTTCCTACGATTACCCTCCGGCACTTATTTTATTACCTTTTTATTATGTGTTTAGTGTTTTCCCCTTTATATTTATTAGTGACCGACGTAAGGAGTAAGTAGAAAAGCTAGAATAAAGTACGTAAAAAAGCCTAGAGGCCCCTTATATTAATTATAAGGACCGAAACCGATAAGTGCTCGAACTAGTATAGACTTATTTACTTAGAGATCTCTTAGCCCTTAAAGTAGAACTAGATACGGTACCTCGACAGTCTCCTATAGCATAACGAGAAGCACAGGAAGTCTAAAGGGAAACCATTTACTTTTAATATAAGAGTACTTAGACTACTGGAAAAGCCAGTTCTAGCACGTAAAGCATTAATATTAAGAAGGTCGGACCGAAAATAACCGGATTACGTTATTAGAAACGCCTCAACCGATATTAAAGTATATTCGATATTTCGGAAAACGAGAAGTAGACTATTTAAAATGAATCCGGTAAATTTCAACGCCGACCGCACTTTTAGTAGGCGTATTTATTACTCTTTTCTTCTTCTTTTCCGTTAATAGCTTACTTTAGGCTAGCGAGACGGAGTTTAATAAAAAGGTATACGGGGTTTTACTTTATACTTTTTTAATTAGTTTTAGTTTTAAGTTATTTTACGCCGAAATTAACTTTAATAATAATAAAGCTTTAGTATTTAACGAGATTTATTTACTTTGCTTAAGCTTATACGTTTTTTTATTATAAGAATAAAAAGCTTAGACTTCGGCGTCTTTCGGGCTTTATTACCCCAGGAAGAGCTTAAAGCTATAGGCTTTTTAACTTAATATTTTATTTATATATTTCTTTTGTTTTCTCGAGCTCGTATGTTCTTCTTTTTTTAATATAATATATTATATCTTTTACTCTTTTATTAATAATATTAAGCGTATTTACTCTTTAGTAAATCACTAATTTTATTAAAAAAAATTAACTATGTCCGAAAACGACACTAAAAACAACGCCTTTAGCGGCAACTTAAAGGGTAAGGAGCCTGAACGACTTATTAATAACTTTTTTATAACCCGAAGAAGCTCTGCGACCTCGACTATAGACTACTTTATTATTAAGACTGGCTTTACAGGCTTTACAAGCTCTTTTACTTTTGTGCCTATTAGACCCCTAATAAAGCCTAATATTGCTAGAATTATTAACTTTATTTTATTATAATTATTAAGAACACTTATAAATAATGTTTTAATTATTAATAGGAAAAAGAAGAGAAATAAAGGCGGCGATAATAACTTATAATAAAATATATTTAATTATAACTAAGGTAGTGGCTATTTAGAAAGCTTTAATATAAGAGCTTAGGCCGCCTCTCAAGCTTTACCGGCTTATATAATACTTACTTAGCTTATATACTCTTAATTTATATTATATTCGCCTCCGAAGTAAGGGGGACTTAACTCCGCTAATATAGGCTATGTAGCACTGCTTTAGGCTTAAGCCACTTCCGCTTAAGCTTTTTAATTAACACGACCTATGCTAAAATAATATAGACTTATTAAAACTTTTATATTATACGAAATAAACGAGGCTTTAAATAGTTACTATTATAAACTTACCTTTAATAATATAGCGTCTTAATAACTTATGTCTTAAGCCGCACGACTTATTACGGACTTTATTAAAGGACCTCCTTATTTTGTGATAACTTAAGTTATGCTAACTCTAAGTACCTTTAGTTACTTATATTTTGACGGGAATAATATTATTAAGTTCTTTAAGACCTTAAAGCAGCTCTTTACGGCTCGAGGCATTACGAATGACGCCGAAAAGAAATAATACGTCGTAGACTATTATACTCTCGAAGTTGGCCAAAACATTAAGTAGCTCCCCGACTTTTTTAATAATACTTATTAAGAGTTGATTAAGGAAGTTATAAGAGAGTACCGAACGTTTGACCTTAAGTAATATTATTATATTTTTTAAAACTTAGAAAAGATATTTAATAACTTTAAATATATCGCAAAAGATACTTTTAAATCTCAATCTCGACAGTTTCTCTAAGCTTTTAAAAAGATTAATCGAGCTTATATGTAAAAGAAAATTATTATAAAGCGATAAATAACTATAAAGTTTCTGGCGGCTTTACTTAAGCACTTAAGGCGGAAGGCCGGAACTTTTATAAAGAATAATAATACCTTTAATACGGAAAACATATAATCTTTTAATAAAATATACGCAGGAATAAAAGGCTTATTCCGAGTCGAGCGGGAAATCGACACTTTAATTAAAGAGAAAGTATTATTTATGCGAATTACTCGGGCCGACCGTCTTCGACTTAAGTTAAGTAATAGCAAAACTCCTTCTTTAACGGTATAGTTCGGGGGGCTTAACTTTATAGCTTGCCTTAAGCTTATAAGGTATAAGGACAATTCTCTAGCTCGGGAGATCAACGACGTCTTTAAGAAGAGTTCGGTGCTTCGTCTTAAATTAAATTAAAAAAGGCATATTTAAAAAGAAGTCATTCCTATTATCGAGAGGCTGACTCGCGATATTAACTAAGCTATAAAACGGAATATTAATATAATTACAGAAGGACTGAATAACTTACGCATTTTATACGCTATTATAAAGAAAAGAAAGAATTTAAAGTTAATAGCTAAAGTCAAGGCTTTATCTACTTACGAGTCGATCGCATACCCTAAAGAAATTAAGGTATTTTATTAAGATTCTAAAGTAAGCTTTAAATATAATCGACGTTTTAATATAAAGGACGACACAAGCACTAAATGCCTCTTTTACTTTAATAGGCCGATTTTAGGTATTAAACCTTAAGAATTCTATAAGTATTAAAATTAATATCACGAGTTTAAAAAGTGGCTTAATTTAGGAATTATTTATAAGAATAAAAATAACTATATTTATATAAGCCCTTAAAAGAAAGGAATAGAAGCTTAAGCGGTTTAATTTCCTTAGGACAAACTAAGAAGAAAAGTCCTTATTTTACGAATAATTAATATAAAAAGAGACTTAGACTCGAGGCGAAAAGAAGAAGCAATTTAAAAGAAGCTCTAAGACGTTTAAGAAGCCCTTTTGGCTTAATAAAATATTATGCCGAAGTCAGCCTTAGAAGGACTAATATTAGAAATAAGTTGGGAGCCCTAGGACTGTTTAAATATTTTTATTATCCGACTTTTTAATATAAAAGAATTAGTTAACGTTTAAAACGTATTTATTACTTCCGATTCAAAAGGAATAAATAATAGCTTCGAAATAATACTTATAGAAATAAGACGACAAAGTACCGTTGCTTTTAAAATAATAATAAGAGCCGAATTATATATAACCGGAATTTTATTTTAAGAACGTCTTAAGATTTAAGTTAATTACGGAAAACTAAAAGTTCGCGAAAAAGTCAAGAATGCCGTTAGATTTTAAGAGCTTATAAACGTAAACCTTTTAATTAAAATACTTAAAGTAAAACCTACTTAAATTATTATAAAGGACAATAATAAGAATATTATTTTTAAGAAATTAAAGGAAGTTATTTTAGCCGTGAGTCGAAAAGGACCGACTATTATTAAATTACCTTTTACGGGGACTATTCGGAAACGCGCTAAAAGCAATTTATTTATTATCGTTAAGGCGACTTTAGGCCGACCTCGCGTATATTAGGCGCTATCGCGGAATAATTACACATTAAATAATACGCTAGATAAGCTTTTTATTTAAAAAGAGTTCCTTAGAAACTTAACCTTAAGAGAAATCCTTATTTTAATCGACCTACTAAAGATAAGTCGACCGAAGACTATTAATTAAGAAATTCAGGACTTAATCGCTACTATTAGTATTAAGACTATAAAGTATATAGAGGCTCTTTGGGACTGTAATTAAGAAGGGAATAATATTATATTTTAACGCCCCTTATTACTTTAAGCTAACACTTTAAATTCCATATTAAAAGGACTACGAACTTCGCGATAGCCTAAACGTATTTTCTTTAAATAAGAATAACGAGTTATTACTTACTTTACTATGTCTCGAGCTAGACTTACGTATAAGCTTTAAATTTAATAAAGGAAATAAAAGTATTAAGTCTTCTTAATATAAGAAATGCTAATTTAATAATTAACTTTTTAATTATTATTAAGTCTAATTCCTTTTTTTAGCCCGATATTTATAATTTTAACTGCTATTTTAATAGCGCTTTAAAGAGTAATAATTTTAAAAGGGAAATTTAAAGTCGATTTATTGCCAACCGCTAAAGTTTACTTAGTCGACACACCTTAAGGACTGAGTTATAAGTAATACTTTTTAACGCCGAAGTATGTAATTACTATGCCTAAGAGGACGAGACTTAGTGATATCCGAGCTACTCTTAATTTCGACGTAAAAGTTAGTTATATATTTTATAATGTTATTATTTAATTAAAAGTCCTTATTATAAAAAGCGACTTTATGGCCCTAAAGAGTATTATAAGCGTAAAATCGCGATTTTTAGGATATGCGGACAACGTCCCGATTATAATAAGAGATTATATTATCTTTATTAGGTTTTATATTATAAATATCTTAAGTATTAAAGTTATTCTTGAATTTTTATTTTTTTAGACTGCGTGCGTTTCATTTAAATACTTATTTAATATAAAAGGCGGTCTAGTTTACGTTAACTTATAGAATAAGACTACGCGACTAGTTATTATTATTAAAGCAGTTGAACTTATAAAGTACGTTAAAAGCATTGAAGCTACGAAGTCTAAGAGCCGAGTTAGTAGAATATTATTAAATCCGGAATTAAATTACTTAGAATCCGAAACTGACTCAGGAAATAAGTAACTGGCTATAATTAAAGCTTTATAATTAGTACCGTCGAATGCTTTTTAAAAGATACTTCCTTTGAGCTCGAGGACGAACATTTTTACGGGAGGGACGAAGAAACCTTTAGTAATGAAAGTAATTCCTCTTTCGAAGACGTCTTATATATTTTTATTAAATATATAAAGTAAGAATTTATAATTTTAGAAACGGACCTTTACGATTACCCCTTTTATAAAGACTTTATTGAAGCTCCTTTCGGTAGAGAACGTGTGTTTAGTACTGTATTAACTGAGAAAATCGAGCTTACCTTTTAATTTACTATAAATTATAATATTTTATTAATAACGTCTTTATTTAAAGAACGCAAATAAGTTTCGCGGGTCCATATTATATATAAGACAAAAGACAAAAAGATTAGGCCTATAAATTAAATAAATAAAATAAGAGATGCGCCTAAAGGCCGTGAAGACTAGTACGAAGTCTTTAAAGAAAGGGACTTTTCTTAAAAATAAGTTAAGAAGTATTAAGATATCTTACTCTTTCGTTTTGCCGGCTTTCCTTATAAATTTAAGATTACGGAAGAGCGACTTACTACTTTAAATATTAAAGATATATTATAATTAAAAGAAAAAGCTCTTTTTAACGAAATTATATTGAATCGAGAAGGTGTTATTATATTTAATTAAATTAAGTGTAGGAAATTTTATAAGGATATTTTACTATTTATAATTATTAAAATAGTAAACCACGAAGCTTAATAAGCATTATACTTTTTACTTTTTAAAGCGTTAACTCCCGAAGTCAAGAAGATGGTAGAAGACAGACTTAATTATGGGGTTCTCGAACTCTTTAAAGGGCTATATTGTAACGCTTAGTTTTTAATTAAGAAGAAGGAATTAAGAAAGTATTACTTGATTAACTCGACAATTATGCTTAACGCAATCACTTTAAGAGACGTTAACTTACCTCTTTTTATTAACGAATTTTTAAAGGAATTTATAAGATATCATATTGCGAGCTTAATAAACTTATACTTAGGTTATAATTAATAAGTATTATATTAAAGCAGCCGAGATATAACGGCCTTCTTTGTATCTGGCATTAGACTAGTCCAAAATACGACGTTATTTTAAGGAGCTATAAACTTTATTGCTTAGTTTATAAGAACGATTAATAAAATACTAAAAGATATTATGCTTTTTATTATAATGTCGTTCTTAGACGACGTTAGCGTAAAAGGACTATATATAAATTACGATCGGAAGGAAGCACGGCCTGGAATTCGCTAATTTATCCTTAAGCACTTTCTTAACCTCGACAAGATATTAAAACGCCTTAAGCGCGCTAGAATTATTATAAGCCTTAAATTTTAGTTTTATTATAATAGTATGAACGTCGTCGGCTACGTATGTAACTCGTAAGGAAGAGAACCTTTAGCTGCACACTTAATTAAGGTATAAAAATGGAAAAAATTAAAGAACGTTATAAAAGTTAAAAGATTTTTAGGTTTAATTATTTACTTTTATATTTAAATTAAAGACTTTCGTTTATTAGCCGAGCTGTTATACGACTTTATTAAAAAAGGAGTTAAATTTATATAAAACCCCGCAACTTATAGTTAAGTAATAAGAACTCTTTAAAATATTTTGTGCTTTTTTTTAGTGTTTTATAAGATCGACTACTTTAAGGGCGCTGGCGAAATCGTCGTTTCTATAGACTTTAGCGGAGTCGAATAGGGTGGTTTCCTTGGTTAGCGTGACTCGAAAAATAATAAGCTTAGACTAGCGAGGTATGAAAGCGGCTTTTAAACGAAGGCAGAACGAGATTACGACGTTATAAAAAGAAAATATAAAGGTATACTCTTAATCCTTAAGAAGCTTAAAATTTAGTTTATAAGAGTTTATTTTATTATAAAGACTGACGTAAACACTTTTATTATTTAACTTAAAAGAGCTATTTACGACTACCTTAATATAATACTCACTCGCTGGCTCGCCTGGATTAGGCTTTTCGACTTCGAAGTGCGTTATATTAAAAGTGCCATATATATAATAATAAATGCTTTCTTAAGGAGACTTAAATACTTTAAGGATATTAAGAAAGATACCGAAAATAATAATAATAAGGATTAAATCTTAACTGAGCTTAATGCGGTTGGAATTTACTTAGTAAAAGCGGAAAGCACGGAAGACTTAATAGAAGAGCTAAAGACCTTCGATGACCCTGAGTTAACCCGAAGACGCGATATCTTTATTAACATAAAGCGAAAAGTTTAAGAATTACGAAATAAGTCGAATAATTAAGTAATACTTAGTAACGACTCGTGTATAAACTAAGAGAGCGAAGCGAACTTATTAATATCTTTAAAATATTATAAGGAGTATTATTAAAAGATAATTATTTACTTAATTACGCTTAAGACTTCGAAAAGTATGAACTTAAAAGCTTTTTATATATTTAAAAAAAAAGTATTATTATACAGAGTTTATAATTAGCGTGTTTAAAGACTTTTATTAAAAGGCGCACTTATTAAACTCGTTATCGACATTAATAAAGATAAGGCATATATTTTATAAAGCTATTATAATAGCTCCGGCTATAAAGAAAAGGAAAGCATATATTACCGCATTTTTCAGCGCTATTTCTGGAAGAGCTATTTTAAGGACTTCGCGGAATTCGTTAAAATATACAATAAGTGCATATTACGTAATATTAAGCGATAAAAAGAGCCTATAGTTTTAATTACTTTAAACGGACTTATAAAAAAATAGGCGTTAAATATTACTTTTATATTAATACAGAACGGGAAGAAGTATTTCGTTATCGCCCAGGACGATATAAGCGGTTAAGTCGAAGCCAGGGCGCTTGCTTCAAAGGAAGTTAAAGGCATCGTTAATTTCATTTAATAAGATATTATTTACCGATACAGATTATTTTAAAAGCTGGTAGTCGATGAAAGCATAAAGAATATAAGCGAAGTCGTTAACTTATTGAATAAAGTGGAAATTCGACGAATTTAAATATTAGCTTATAACGCGAAAGCTAATAACATAATCGAGTGGGGACATAGCCTTATTAAAAATGCTTTTTTTAAAATAAAAAAAGACTAAATAAGTAATTTATTAGCGATTTTATTCGCTAACCGTATTATAGTCTATAAACTTATAGGCTATATCCCCTTTTATATAGTTTACGGTAAAAAACTAGTTCTTCTTATTAAAACACGTTATTTTATTTAGAAAAGCCTCTTTTCGAAAGATATTAAGAGTATTAATAATTTAATTTATATTTAAACTTTTTAATATTAAATGCGGAATAATAATATAAAGGAAGTTAGGCTTTAAAAGACACGCTATAAATAAGAAGAAAAAGAAGCTTTCGACGCAAAAAGGGATATTCGAAATAAGCTATTATAAGTTAAAGATTTAATTCTTAAGCACGACTTTATTCAGGAAATCGATATATTAAGGAGTAAAAAGCTTGACTTTCGGTGGCTAAGATTTTACGAAATTTATAAGGCTTTCTTTAAAAAAAGCTATTATAAGCTAAAAGAGTTAAGAAACGACGGTACACTTTTTCGCGGTACTTTATAATTAATTACCTTAAGTTATTTTATAAATAAGAGCGCTTTATTTATTATGAAGACGACGAGCTTTTAGCGATAACTTAGTATAATAATAATAAAAACTAGCCTAAACCCAGTCTCGAGGAGCGAAATTTACAAGGCCTTAAAGACTTTAAAGAGCTTATAAGATAAGCTATACGGAACGATGAAATTATTATTAAAATACTTTAAAAGCTAACTTACGTAAAATAAAGTTAATATTAAGTTGTTATTTACTCTTTTAACGAGTAGTTTAATCGCTACGACTAATACTATTAATTACTTTTTATTATAATTTTTATAATTTGTCGCTTAGCGTTGTCGAACGCTAAACTATAGCGAGGACGCACTTTTTATACTTTACGGAGGGGACGAAGATTAAAGCACAATAGTAGAGGCATATACTAAAACACTAGGGGCTCTTTTTTAAACGACGAAAAATCCCTTTAGTACTTTGAATACTATTTACGCTTATAAATACTCTTTAATTGCACTTATAAGTTGTTTCGCAATAATAACACTAGTATCCTAGTCGAGTTAAATAATATGTTTGCGGTGGCTATCCTTTAAATAATTTAATATTACTAACGCTAGACGTATAGGCTCGAAAGCCTATAAATACAGTGATTATTAACACGTTATAAAGCTAAAGAAGCCCTTAAAAAACTCAGAAAGAGTTTTGGCCCCGTAAGGTGGTTTAATTAAATTAAGTCGACTATAGCTTGCGTTATAAAAGAATAAAATCCAATCGAGTACTTACTTTTTATTAAATCTTATAAAGAATTAAATAATAAGTTAAACGAGGTTCTTTTAACGAGTCATTTTAGAGCGTTAATAGTCTTAATGTATTAATAGGCTAGGCGTTAAAAACAATAACCCCCCGAGATATACTACCGAAGTAAGCTTATATAATAAGTCCTCAAAGGTAGTCGAAAACCAGAAATTCTTCTTTAGTATTACTTAAACACCTCATAACGAAAAAGATTTACCTTAATTAGAATAGCTTTTAAGGCTACGGTAAATAAGCTATTAGTTTGAAAAGAAGATGTATAACGATTAAGAGGTTACGCGTAATTAGACGACTTAAGATTTAAAAGAGTTTGTAAGGCTAAATAAATAAAACTAATTTATATATTTAAATAGACGATAAAGCGCGCGACAGGCCACAGGTTATTGCGAGGGAAATGAGTTATTATAACTACTTTATACCGATAATAAAAATCGTCAGATTTATTATTAATAATATAAAAGGTTTATTTAAATATTAATAACTTTAATATAGCGTGCTTAAAAACGGAGCCCAATACTTCGAGATCGTGACGGTTAAATTAAAGACGGGTAGAGTAAGTACGGCTGGTAAGTTGTAAATCTTTAGCTTTTTTACATTTCTTTCACGCCTTTAACCTTTTATATTATAAGTGCTTTATTCTTAATTAAATTATTAGTCTTCGGAAATTAGCGGTCGAGTTATCGCAAACTTAAAGTTTAACGTAAGAGTTATTATTAGACTTTATAAGTTCTCTTAATTAACGGCTGCTAAGTTTAGGCCCTTACGTTGCCTAAGTGTTAATAATAATAACTTAATTAAGAGTAAAAGTATAAGATAGTAAATTAAATACCGTAATAAGCTGAGCCTGCCTTAAGTTATTTTAAGTAACACATCGAAATGCTAAAGTAATAACGACTTTATTTCCTTAGAGTTTTAGTTAATTAGTTTTAAGACAATAAAATAAGTAGAATTACTCTGTGTAAAGGGAGATTTTAACTAGTTTAAACTACACGCCTCTTCCTTAGTCGTTTCGAAATCTCGCTTATTAGAATTCAAACACCGTTATTATAGTTCTATTATAATAATAACTTTATAAAGGACTTAAGTAAGTAAATAGTGCCCTATTATGAGTACTTAAGCCATTCACAGGTGTTCCTTTAACTTTATTCTTATAGAGCTGTCTCTTATTAAGTAAATTAACTAGACTTTAAGTTAAGAGCTTCTCTTAATCAAATATTAGTCTTTAAACCCTTAAACTAAGAATATTAATCGACTAAGAAAGAGTATTATTATTTTCGCCCTTAAAATATATTTACTTTTTTTTTAAACTTAGAATTCGGCTTAACTTATACCGGCTTATAAAGGTATTCAGGGAATGTTTTTATTACCTTTAGAGTTATTATAAAGTTATATTAGCATAAGGTTCTTTAAAAGAGAACTTTACTTTTAGATAAAAAGGGGTTACTTTAGTGAGAAAGGACTTTCGGAAAGCTTAATACTATTAGTTTAAAGGTTATTTATAATATAATTAATGAAGGCTTAAAATAAATAACGAAGTTAAAAATACTTTTTATTTTAATAAGGCAATTAAAGCTACGCCTTTACTTTAGGTTTTTAAATCGCATTAAAGGATTATTAAAATGAGGGAAGTTAGCGATGTCGAGCGAGAGAGAACTTATCTTTAGCCTTTTACCTCTTTTAGTTAATTAATAATAAGAAGTAAGTCGACGGAAAGCGACGATAAAGGCGGTCTAAGATGGCTTATAGTTTATTAAAGCTTTAAGGGTTGTTCTCGAGAAGCTTTTACCCCGTAACTTACCGCTAGAAAAAGAAAGAGACCGCGAAGAAGATTGAGTAGCTCGAAGTTAATATATAAAGTATAGCATTTCTTTTCTTTCCCTTTTAAATATAATAAATTTTAGCTACTTATAATAATTTACTTATTTACTAAAGAATAATAAGAAGATATAATAAGAAGTTATTAAGGTATTATTAGCGCTTTTATTTAATATAATAACCGTTAAAATAAGAGGAAAGGAAACTACTTAAGACCGACTTCGTCGCTATTTAATATCGACTTATTAAAGAAGTAAAAATAAAGAAAAAAAGACAAGAGTAAAGAAGAGACTTAATTGAATTAATAAAAGAGATGCTTTAATTAGCTTCTTTTTACTTTTTTATTATACTTTAAACCTTAAAGGTAAGAAGACCGTCCTTCGACTACTATTTACTTTTAACTTTATATATTTATATATTCTTGCTTTTTTAATATGCCCTTAGTATATTTCCTTTTATTTTTAATAACGATTAAGAGGTTAAAAAGGTTTGTAGAAGATTTATTAAAATAAAGGTATAAGGAAAGAGCGGAGTCGTTAAAGACACGCTAGCTTAAGGTATAAGGGAATATTGACGAATTCGACGCGTTATAAGAATCGATTTCTATTTTATAAGGAAAGTTAGTCTTTACGCCGTAAGGGAAAGAGTCGGGAACTTATTTAAAATATTAGTTATGCGTCGATTTATTTTAAAAGAATTACTTTGACTTTATTAAAGCTAAAGTTTGCTTGGATATAATGTTTAAGAAGGTAAGTTTAAGTAGTAAAAACGATGCGATAAGTGCTAAGAGGTATGAAAAGATTAATATAAGTGTGAAGAGACGCGTAAAGCCTCCTTAGGAGTATTATAAAAAAGAGTAGTAGAGTTATTAAAAAGGAAAGGAAGGAAAAAAAATAATAAGGTAAAAGACGATATTTAAGGGTGTTAAGCGAGACGATTGTTTGCTTCTAAAAGTGAGGTATAAGTCATTTAATATTTACTTGTCCTTATTTAAACACATTTTCCTTTAAATATTTGGAGCTTTAAAGCTATAATATTAGTTTTTATTTCTTTATTCGAGGTCGAGCATGAGTTTTTTAAGAAGGGGACGTATGTAGTGGGGTTAACCTTAAAGGCCTATTTATTACGTGATTGAGCTGTATTTTATTATATTTAAGATAGCCTTTAGGATAATATCCTTTAAGGGATAATAACGATTTTTACTATTATAACATTTCCTTTTTATTTAAACTATACTTCTTCCCTCTTTTAATAGATTATATACTTTAAATATGTAATATCTTAAGTACTTATTAAATGGGTATTTCTTACGGTTACCCTCCGGCACTTGCTTTGCTACCCTCTTGTTGTGTGTTTAGTGTTTTCCCTTCCACAGTATTTAGAGCTTTAAAGCTATAATAGTAATTCTTACTTTTTTACTTAAAGTCGAGTATGAGTTTTTTTAAGAAGGAGACGTATATAGTGGGGTTAATATTGGTCCGTAGGGATTCTTACCGATATGGAACTCTAGCTTAGGGCCGAAACGGTGGGGTTTCGGTGGGGTTCCGGACCGGTATATAAGGAATTTTACTCCTATTTTAGAAGAACACATCTTATAACACTTTTAAAATCACTTAATAATATTAATATTTATTTAAGTAACTTTATTATTATATGTCTCGATATAGTTATACCGACACTAATTAATAGTTTATTTAAAATACTATAAAACGGCAAAGTTATAATATTAAAGAGTTAAAATCGTAAATAACGCGAGAAGTTAAGATTTTAACGCCTTAGCTCCGCCTTTATATTTAAATTAATTAAAAAGGAAAATCTTCTTAGCTTTTAGACGTTATAAAGAGTCGAGCGTCTCGATAATATTATTAAACACTAACCTTAATACGACAGTCATTTTTTAACAACTATTAAATTAACATAGACCCTCTTAATATAAGACTTTATTTCCGTAGACCCACCGAAATTATACCGAAACGGCACCGTTACGGAAATTATATTAAAAGTAAAAGAATTAATTCCGGTAAATAACGAAAAAGAAAACAAAATAAATACTATATCTTAAGCTTTAAAGACTTAATTAATAAACGAATTCCCCGCGGATTTAACGAAATACTTAAAAGACTTCCGTAAAGACCTTTATAATAAACGAGTTAAAAAAGAATTCCTTTTCTAAGACTTTTATGAATTCTTTAATAAATAAATAATTAATTAACTTAAAATAATTAATAAATAAAAGAGACTTTATTTTTATAACGCTTTTAGATTTTATAAAGTCTACGTCGAACGATTAAAGAAAATAAAGACCGTTAAAGCGTTATACGTAACACTTTAGGCATTATATAATAAGTGGCCGCAAGACTAGCTTTAAGACTAAGCTTAATTACACTCTAAATTTATACCGAAATATATATAAAACAAGCTACGGCTACAGGACGGATAAATTAAGAGTTTTAAGTTAATACGACTAGTTTTATAAACGCTAAAAGTCAGAATATTAACTTTAAGCTAAAAGACGTATACGTTACGGAGTACTTAAGACGTTGCGATTCTATAATATATTATAATAGCCAATATAAAAGAGGATTTATATAACGTAACTCCTCCGGCGCTTATAAAAATAAAAAAAGAGTCGTTATCTTTTATTCTTAGCTTTATAAAAGATTTACCTTAATAAAAACTAAATAATACTTTACTTTTAAACCTAACCCCGGCACTTTTACTTATTTTAAGAGACGGGTTAATACTACTATTTAAAATAACCTTAAAATTAATAAGTAATAGTAGGGATTCAGACCCTTCTTTTTAATTTATTATAAAACCCCTCTTAAAATCTTAAATTAAGTCTTTAGCGACGCTATTAAAGATATATATTAAAGAGTTTTAATATAATAAGATAAAGGATTACTTAAATAAGAAGTTATATATCTTTATTAACTTCTGCTAGCGCGCTAGAGTTTTTAAAGTAATTTAAAAAAGAGTTTTTCTTTTTATAATGCGAGACAAGGCGAGCACGTATTATTATTATTATTTATAAAATAAAAGGTATACGTTTAATTAATTAATACAAGTTACGCGTAATTACTTTGAGACGGAAGAGCGAGTTTAGTAATTCCTTAGCCGATAGTTTAATTTTAAATTTAAGGATTTTCAAAAAGCCGATTATTAACGCGGCAAGTCAGTATTAATTTAGTTAAAGAACTTCGCTAAGGAATTGTAATATACATAACTAAGTCTCAAGAATAAGTATATATAGAATAATTAAACGCTATATAATAAAATAATTTAGAAAATATTAAGTAATTTTCTTTTTAAAATAATACTTTTTAACGCGCCTCTAACTTTACCTACTTTTATAAATAACTTACGGAACCTAATTAACGTAAAAGTAATGTATGGCTTAAATTAACGCCATAAGCACTCCGAAATAAGCCTAAATCGACATAAAAATCACGTCGCAGAGAATAACGCGTATTACTTAAACTAAAAGATTAAGTACTTATTTAAAAATAAACACGAAAATAAATTTAAGCTAAAACCTAGCTATTTCGGCTATATTATTTATAAGAAATTAAATTATTATAATAACTATTATATAAACAAAGAGAAAGCTACTTTTAAGGCAAAATACTTCGTAAATCGGAAGGCAAAAGGCCTTAAAGTTAACGATTCTTTTTTTAAAATATATTTAATATATATAAAAGGGAACGGTTTTAATTTAAACAAGATTCGGACTCCTTCTAGAAACCATAATAGCTATTATAAGCTAAAATCGTCGTCGGAAGTCGATTCTATTACTAATTCGGACGACTTAAACGTAAGTAAAAAGAGCGACGGCTTAGTATTTTATATAACTGTGTTTATAATAAGTAAGAAAAAGTATAACGTATAAGAAGTGCTTTAGCAACTTAAGAAGCGAAAGGCAATTTATATTTTAAAGGTTATAATTGTAAAACCTATTACTTTTAAAATATATATAATATAATAAATTAATAAATTCTTTTAAGGTTTATTAATTAATACAGAAGCGTTTAATAAAAACATTGGCGGCATTAACTAATTGCGGGCGTTATAATAAATTTAAAATATTAAATTTAATATAAGTTAAATAAAAACGAGTCGGATTACATTTAATATTAGTTTAAGACCTTCTCTTAGAGTTATAATAATTAATACTTTTATTAATAAAATGGAATTCATAATCGTGGACGCGGATATATTATTCCTAATTTATTTATAATAACTAAATAAGTTTAATATATAATACGACAACCTTTATAACGTATTAATTTAAGGTAAAAAAAGACACTTAATTATTTAAAAAAAAAGTTATACGTGGCTTTTTTTAAATTATTATAATTAATTTCTTAACTTTTTAACGGAGACAATTAATACGTGCTATTTTATAAAGACAGAGATTAAACGACTTTATAAGCGGTTTAGCCACTTTATAATAGCGCGCTTAAAGCTTTTATTAAATTAAGCCGGTTATAATCCCGATTTTAAAGTAATAAAAAAGGTTAAGGAGTTGTGTAAGTATTATTAAAGGCATAAAAAAGCTTTACAGAAGTTTAAATTTAAATTAAAGGACGACGTTAACTTTAATTACATTATTTACGTTAATATAGTTTAGTTAAGGGCTAGATAAGTCCTTTATATAGTCGACGAGAGCACGGGGTTTGATTAAGTAAAACTATTCTAAAAGGCCACCGGATCGACTACGGCTTAATTTATATTTAACGTACTTAGATCGGCATAAATAAACACTTACCTCGGCTTTTTTAATTACGTAATTTATAACTACGGGACTAATTTTAATTTAAAAGAGTTTAGGAGCTCTTTAAAATTAATAAGGACGACGTTAAAACTCGTGCTTATAAAGGCATATTATTTTATTAAAAAAGTAAAACGATTCTATTACCTCCTTTATTAAGCGTATGAAATCGTCACGGAAGAGCACTCGGAATTAAGCGATAAAAAAAGATTATAAATAATTATAAAAGTAGTTAATAATATAGCGAGTCTTCAAGGCCTTGTCCTTATATTATTTATTTTCGGCGCTTACTTTAAATTAATTAAAATAAACTTATTAAATTCGTTTATTAAATAACGCGCTACTATTATTAAAAAAGCTATAAAGGAGATTTATAAGATTTAGGCTAGCCGGCAAGTAAATGACGCGCTAAGGACGCGCAACGGTTTTATAATAACTCATATATATAACTTTTAAATTAAAGATTAAATTATAATATAAAGGAAAAAGAAGGAGTAAAAAAGCCTGTATAATTTCCTAAGAATAAAAAGAGAGACGTATAAAATTAAAATAAACGGCAATAAAATTAAAACCTTTAAATTAACCTTTATACGTTTATTTAAAATAAATATACTAAACGTTAAACCTTAAAAAGAAAATTTACTAAAGGAGTCCCGTGAGCCGGAATTACGAGTCAATAACTTATCCGGGACGACATTAAAAACCCACTAAATTATAATTAAATTACCTTTTATATAATTAATTTTAAGAATTTAAGTATTTAACGACAATTCTAATATAAAAGCGTTTCTTACAGAGAAAAAGACTAAAGACCGAGAGCTTATTATTAAACTACGAGTTAAGGGTAAGATTAAAACGCTAGGTTTATTATTTTAATAATTCTAAAAGATAAAATATAAGGTATTTATAAAAAGAAGTGTTTTTATATTAATTAATTAAAGCGACTCACGACTTAAAGGCCATTAAATATTTAAGTTACGTATAGTAAACGAAATTAAAAATAAAGAGACTTTTATATTATAAGAAAAGTTAAGGCTAGTAATTATATACTTTAACGATAAAGGGAAAAAGGATATCTTAATATAGTTATTAATAATTTAACGAATTAATCAACGACTCTTTATTTACTTAACGGCCTTTATTAAAATATTAAAACGAATAGGAAACGATATTAAATTAACTTTAATAATTTATAATATTACTTAGGCATATATATAAGCTAATACTAAGCTCTTTTAAAAGATCTTTGCGTGGCTACCGGTAGAAATTGTAAACGAGTTTCCTTATAAAACGGTATTTATAATAGTACTCCCGTTATATAGCATTTTGAAATTAAGAAATTATTAATTTAATACATATTATAAATATTATTAAGAAAACTTATAAATAAAAACCTTTACGTTTAACCTTTATTTATTAATATTTATGTAGTAAAACCTTTATTTTAAACTAATTAAAATATAAACGAATAATACTTTTATTTTAAGAGATAACGAGTTCTTAAAGACAAAATAAGAATAAATTACAAAAGCCGGTTTCCTGACTAAATCGATATAAGTCTTTAATCTCTCCGAATCGGTTACGTTTAATAGCTATATTATTATTATAAAGAAAAACAATCTTTATATATTTTAAAAGGAATAAGAAATAAGACTAAAAGTCGTTGACGTTAAATAAGAAGATTATAAGGAGGTTTACCGGAAATAACGCGCTCGCGGAGCATATATTGCGACGATATGCTAATTAAAGGCTACGTTTAATTTCTCTGTCGCGGCATAAGACTAAAATCTGTCTACGGAGGAAGTTAAGGCCCTAAATCTACGTCTTTAATAATAAATAAATAACTAAAAGAGATGTTGGATTTCACTTCGGTAACTCGTGCCGATTCTACCCTAGAATAGCCGAAGGAGTTTCCACTGCTTACGCGGCCCGGAAATTACCTTCGTATTCCGGGAAATTACGCTCGTATTCAATTACGTAGCTCGTATAAGCTACGTAATTAGTTACGTAGTCGTAGAAACTTCTAGAGAAGTTATTATTTTGTATATAACTACCGTAGAGCTCTTTTAGCTCTTTAAGTAAGTAAGCAATTAATTCTACTTTGTCTTTGATTACGTGTCCTCACCTACTGCGCTTCCTTATTCTGATTAGCTCGCTTATTCTCATATGGTAGTAATTCGGCAAACTCGCTAAGGCAGCTAATAATATTAGTTACCCCCGACACACTTCCTGATCGAGACGACTAGCTGAGCTTTCTCGGCTAATATCGCTTCGGCTGCTTCCGTTCAAACGCTTGTCGATAAAGCCATACTAGCTTTTTTTGACTGAAGTAAGCTAGACTCCTTTGAGCCCTTATTAACCCGATTAGGACGTATTACGGACCCGAGGCCTTTAACCCTGAGACTAAACATTAAGGAAATCATAACCTAGCGGTCTTTAGACGTTATAAGCGCGCGTAGCCACCTAGATTGCGGTTTTAGGTCTTATAATAAATTTCTTATTCTTAAGCGCTTATACTTTTTACGGCGCTAGTAGTGGCTATAAGTAGCGTGTTAGCGTGGCTTGTATTAGGGAGTGGCTGTCCGTATCGTCACTAGTCTAGTATAAATTACAGTGGTTTTTAGGCTTTTTTAGCTGTATAAGAAGCTATCCTCGGAGAGGGTTATAGCTAGTTAAGCTTACTAATTCTTATGAGAAAAACCAAGTTAGTAGTGGCGCTAGCGTTGTAATAAGAGCCTAAGCAGACCGCTGGGAACCCTGTTATAATACTAGCTAAGCGAAACCCTCGGTAAGGTAATATATAAGTCTTTAGCAAGACTTTTTACTTTAAATATCGATTTTATATCGATTTAGGGTATACTAAATCAAAGAGGGTAGCTTTATTATGAGGTTATAAAGACTTAAATAAAGTCTAAAGACTAGAATAGTCTAATAAATCACTATAAGTGATAATCGCCTAAAGGAATTAAAGCTAAACTCAATCGAGATAAGCTTAAAATGGCTGCTATTGCCTTTAAGGGAGAGAAGCTAGTAGGGAAGTCTAATTATATTAAGTGGATAAATCTCGTTAGTCTATTCCTGGAAATTAACGGCTATATGCCTTATATTTCCGGCAAAGCTTTACCTCCGGACTAATTCTTGTATTACGCTAGGGGTACCGAAGGAGGTAGAACCGTATTAGCTCTTTATTCTCATGAGTTAGCCGTAAAATATTACGAAAAGCTAGATTACTTTGAGACGCAAAGCCAAAAGGCGTTAGGGGCGCTAAAGTCGATTATATCGCTAGAGAATTAAGAGCGATTTAAAGACAAAGATACGGCTAAAAAGCTATGGAATGCTATTTAATTTACTTTCGGCTAATTAACGCTTGAGCTAGTCGGCCGCTATATAAATTAAATCGTCGATTCCAATTATAGCTCTTATAAGAGTATAGACGAATATACTAGCGTAATCCAATTAAGCGCCATATACCTAAAGCAGCTAGACTGCGAGATTCCTAAGCCCGTAATTGCTAGCCTAATACTTAAAGGCTTACCGAGCTCTTTTGACGCCTTTTCGTCTCGTAAATACGAGAAAATGTTAGGTGATCTTAAGAATATCGATATTGACGGTTTAATTAACGACCTAATTTCGGAAGAAGCTCGCATGGGCGCTAACGCCGACCTTAACGCGAATAAAGCGTTTAAAGGCGGTAAAGGCGGTAAGAAGCACTGTAATAAGTGCAAAGTTACGGGACATATAACGTTTACGTGCTGGGTCTTATACTCTGAGCTAAAGCTTAATAATTCGGAAAATCCGAATAAAAAGCTTAATAAGGCTAAAAAGGCTAAGGAGTCAAAAGGCGAATTAAAAACAGAGTCTACGAAGGCCATTATGGCCGTATCTAAGACTTATACGTCGCCTAATAAGCACGTGAGGGCTAGAAAGCCTATAAAGGCACACACAAACGACTTACTCTTACCGAAGGGTAGGTCAAATGTGAAGCTTAAAGTGCAGCTTGAACCTCTCTTATTTATGAGTACTTTTATAAATACTATAGAGGAATTAAGTGAGTCCGATTCTGACTAATTAGAGGGAGATATTGTAAATTAAGCTTTTAGAACCGTTTATAATTATAGACTAGTTCTAGACTCCGGTGCTAGCGAGCATTATACGCTTAATAAGGGATGGTTACTTAATTATTAACTTACTTTTTGCAAATCGGTCATAATCGCTAATGGCGACGTATTACCGATATTAGGCACGGGAGATATTCTTATTAAGGGCAATAACGGCATGGAAGTAGTTATCTAACGGGTAAATTATATTCTGGGGCTAAAAACGACCCTTTTAAGCTTAAGGGAAATGATTAAGAAAGGCTGGTTAATCAATTTTACCGAGAACGGCGCTTTATTAAAGTATAAAAAAGGCTAATTACAGGCTAAATGGGATTATAACGCTTATTACGTTCAAGCGGAAGTCGATAATGACGCTCTCGAACCTGTAATATATTAGGTAGACTCTAATTCGCCGCTAGACTTTTATTATAAGAGGCTAGTGCATATAAATAAAGAGTCGATCCTTAAAACGATCGAGAAAAGCTATAGATTAAAGAAAATCTAATAAAAAGACAGGCTAGCCGACTGCAACGCTTGTAATAGCGGCAAAATGCACGTGATCGGCAGTAAAAAGCCTATGTCAGACGCGCCACCCTTGATTATATTCGATATTAATATCGCGGGGCCTTTTAAAGTCAAAGGACTTAAAAGAGAGCGCTATTTCCTTACTATTATATGTAGAGGATCAAGAGCTATTTGGCTATACGCCTTAAAACTCAAAGCCGACGCTTATGACGTCTTAATCGACTTTTATAATATGATTAATAATTAATTCAATAGTCAAAATAGCGTCAAATACAAATTTATGGCGAATATTAAAGCTTTTAAGCTTAATAACGCCGGGGAAGTCAAGTTTAATAAATGGACGCATTATTGCAAGCAAAAAGGGTATATATGTGAATACACTAGCCCTTATTCCCCTTCCTAAAACGGGATAGCCGAAAGGTTAAATAAATACCTAATAGAGTGGCTAATTAGCGTCTGTAAGGCTAAGAGATTACCCTTATTTTTATGGCCCTACCTATTATAAGGAATAGCTTATATTAAGAATCGGTCATATAACTCCGTTATAAAGAAGATTCCTTTTAAAGCTTTATGCGGTAAATTACCGACAATCGATTATATTCGCATACTAGGCTCTTTAACTTACGTACTTAAGAATAAAAGAGCTTATAAGCTAGCCGATAAATCCGACAGGGGTATTCTTGTCGGTTTTGAGTCTTTTAATAATTACTTGACGATTTAATCCTTAAGGACGATATGACGGAAGAAACCGAATTTGACTTTATAATTGAAACACTTGAAGAGTTTGAAGGCGCTAGCGACGATATTACTAAGTTAATAAGTGATATTAACGATAAAATGCCTAATAAAGGCAATATAAGCGAAAAGTCGCTTATCGACCAATCAGAGGGCGAGAAAACGGATTTTGAAGACGAATCCGACTTATTCGCACAAGAGCTCCTTCAAACGCTAAAGGCTAATAAGAGGCCTAATACGGCTAGCCCGGAAATGCTTAAAGCGCCTATTAAGAGGCCTAGAAAGGATTATTCGAGCTGGGAGCCTAACGTCGTAATTAGAAACGCTAGTACTAGCGCTAAAGACTTTAATAACTCTTCGGAAAATCAGCCAGTAATATACTTAAGCTTTAAGACGGCTATTCGCCAGTTAAATAATTAATTAATCGAAGAGGAAAAAGAAGCTTTTTCTGTTTATAAAGACGTTAAGAGATTAGCTTCTATGGCTTTAATAAGCTTTAAAATAGACGAAGATTTAGAAAAGGAGCTAATAAAGCTACCCAAAGAGTTAAAGGCTAATAAAGTCGTTATTAAACGGACTAAAGGCCTTTAAATTTACGAGCTTAAAAGCCTTAAAGAGGCTATGGCCTCTCCGTATAAGGACTATTGGCTAAAAGCCATGGAAAAAGAAGCTAATTCCTTAGAAAGTCACGAGACTTGGGAAATAGTGCCAAAAGACGTTAGTAAGGCTTATAAGCTTTTAAAAACGAAGTGGGTGTATAAAATTAAAGAATCATTTAATTACTTCGAATTTAAAGTTAGATTCGTCGCTAAAGGGTTTGAGTAATTTTATAGCCTTAATTACGTAGATACGTTTGCTAGCGTAGTAAAACAAATGGCTTGGCGACTTATATTTGCCTTAGCGGTCTTTTACGGCTGGCTTATATGGAAAGTCGATATGATTTCGGCTTTTACGTAGAGTGATATTGATGTAAATACTTTGTATATAGTGCTTCCTGAAGGCATAAACGCCTAAAAATACGCTAGTAAACTACTTCTGCTTAATAAAGCCTTATACGGGCTAAAACAGTCAGCTAGGCTCTGGTTTATTACGCTAAAGGAAGTCTTAGTCCAAAAACTCGGTTTTTAAGCTTTAATTACCGAGAATTGCATCCTAATTAATAAGGAGTAACAGCTTATAGTCTTTATTTACGTAGACGACTTAGCGATAATTGGCCCAAGCGTTAATAATATCAAATCCTTTATTGAAGAGCTTAAAAAGCTCTTTAAATTAAAGGATTTAGGGCTAATAAAGGACTACTTGGGTATAAATATCGACTATAACTTAGATAAAGGTTATATGAAGCTAAGCTAAGAAAGCTATATTGAGAAAGTGTTAGCGCGGTTTAATATGACCGACTGTAAGCCTAAAGATATACCAATGGATTCGAAGGCTAAGCTAGAGCCTAATCCTAATTAGGCTAATAAAGAGGAAATAAATCAATATCAGTAAATTATAAGCTGCCTCTTGTTTCTTACGCTAGCAATTAGACTCGATATTTGCTACTCGGTTATAAAGCTCGCTCGATTCGCTAGTAACCCTAGCACCGATCATATGATTGCCCTTAAAAACGTGCTTAGATACCTAAAAGGATCAAAAAAGCTAGGGCTAATCTACAAAAAAAGCTCTAGTCGATATATAAGCGGCTATTGCGACGCCGACTACGCCGGAGATATTGGTACGGCTAAATCGATTAGCGGCTTAAGCTTTTACTTAGCGAGTTGCTTATTCAGCTGGAAA